>CM065379.1:50015817-50110817 GCA_033060915.1 Euryodendron excelsum
TTGACTAATGCTCAAAAGATTGTATTTGAATCCCTTAACAAGTAATACATTCTCGATAGAGGTAGAGGAATTTCTACCAATACTACCTATGCCAATGATCTTCCCTTTGCCATTGTCACCAAATGTGACAAGCCCTCCATCCTTTGGTAAGAGAGAAGTAAATTGTGCTTCATCTCTCGTCATTTGCCTTGAGCATCCATTTTCCAAGTATCAATGATCTTTCTTGGATTTAGCTTGAAGGCAAACCTGTAATAGGGCTTATCTGACCTTAGGTACTCAAATCATCTTGGGTCCTTGGGGGTTAGTCCTCACTGGTCTTCTAGAGACCCATGCATTACTAGGAACATTTGATTTTTATAAGGCAAAGCATCTACTAGCAATATGTCCCTTTTTATGATAGTAAAAGCATGATATTTGTGATTTTTCAGTTGAAGTTCCAAATCTGCCTTTTGAAAATTTCTTCCTTTTAAATGGATCAAAACCAAGACCAGCTTTGTCAAGAGAACAATTTTGTTTTCCTAAAATTGCATCAAGTTTTTCTTTTCCATTTCCACATTTATGAAGACTTGTTTCCAAGCTTTTGACTTTTTCAAGCAAAATGTGATTTTCTTTTGAAAGATCCTTTTGAAAAGAATTTTTCTTAACCTTATCCTTTAAGACACAAACATCATTTTTCAAAACCTCATTTTCTTTTTGCAAATTTTCATTTTCAACAGTAAGAGTAGAAATCATCTTCTTGAGAAGTCCATTTTTAATTCCCAATTTTCTAAATTCACAAAGTAAATCATCAAAAGCATCTTGGAATTCATTAAAAGTAAATTGGGAAGAATTAGATACCTCACTATCATCTTTATGAGCCATGAGACATAGGTTAGCCACTTCCTGTGGTTCAGTTTCTTCTTCAGAGCTTGATTCTTCATCATCACTTCATATCATAGTTGTCATGGGCTTCTTCCCTTGATATTTCTTTCCTCTCTTTCTGAGCAGAGGATACTCTGCCTTCATATGTCCAGACTTCTTGCATTCGTAGCATGTTATGTTGGAGTTCTTGCTAGGTTCTCATTTGGCTTCATGCTTCTTTCAACCTCTCCATTTCTTCTATACGAATCTCCTAAATTTCCGAGTGATAAGAGCAATCTCATCTTCATTCTCATCACTTTCAAATTCATCATCTTGATAGGTGGATTGGAATGCAACTACCCTTTTCCTCTTTTCTTCATCCTCTAGGGCATGTTGTTTTTGTGTGAGCTTATGTGTCATTAGAGAGCCCAAGAATTCTTCCAGTATGTCGCACCCCAATTTTTAGGGGTCCAAGGTCCTTTCGGCTCGGACACGAAAATGCACGGAACTCTGTCACTAGAACTCGTCCTCCTAAAAGGACAAGTGCGACTAGGTTTGAAAATTGGTTTGACTAACTGTCAGTTCGCAAGACGACCCTTGGTGGGGTTGCTTCAGTTTCCTTAGGATAGGATGTGGATGCCGAAGGGTTCGTGACGGGCCCTTTGAAGGCCATTAGTTATATGAGTTTGAACATTTTGTCTATCTTTGCCTTCATTTCATTCACATCTTCACGTGTCACCGAACTATTCGGTTGATCGGGGATATTGCCTTCGCTTGACATTTGTGCTATTCTTTGTCGAGTACGGACTGGCGTTCGAAGGACGAGGGTCACTCGTGTTCCTCTTCTTCCTTTCCGTGGAGCAATGGTGACTTACAATGAAAGCAGTCTCACCAAAACTATGGCTAGTCTTTTGATGAGATGGGGGGAGGAAAAGAAAATAAAGAAAAATAAAGAAAAAAGATTGCAAGTTAGGTTCTTGATTTGGAACGGCTCTATGCGATACATGACCTAAGGATGCCCCTGCTTTTTTAGGAGAACTAAGCATGATGCTTTGGCTCATGTCTAGAGATAAGGGATTGCCCCTGCATGCAAATACTATACCTGCCCCTGTTCATTCATCCATTCGTAGATTCATTCATTCATTTGACAATAAGAAAGATTTTATTAAGATGAATTCTTTTTGGTACATAGGATTTTCTTAAAAACACATAGAAATGGGGAGAGGGAACATTTTCCTTGGGACTTCCACCTATTTCTACATTTATAAGATCTTAAACTACTCTTAAGCCTCCGAATTTGCTTTGTTGGTAGGAGCCCTTGATTTGAATTGCTCCCTTGTCTTCTTGGCAACCCTATCTCCATGAGCAAAGAGGGACTAGGGCCCTTCTTTATGAGATGTCTTTGATGCATGTTATGAATCTTTAAGGTCTCATGGTACCCTTGAGAATTTTGGGTTGGCTTGGTTTGAGCGAGAAAGTCTTTGGGCCTTTCTCTAGGGGTTAATTGAATGCATGAAGATGCAATGCCTTGAGTTACTTTGAGAACTCTTGTCTTTAAAGTGAGTTCTAATGCATGAGCAGTTAAAAAGCAGTAAGAACTAGATGGCATAATGGTAGGGATTAGACAAAATTTATAAGGAAAAATAAAATGGTCGTCCTTTCCTCCTTTATTTTGAAATTGACGCGTGTGTCCTAAATTTGGCAGAGGTTCGGCTATGCATGGGGCGCTACATGAGCATGAGGTTGGGGGTTTACTAATGCTTCCTAAAAAGCTCGATCCCCGAACCTTCAAACCTCTAGTGTCCACCCCCGAAAGGGTGAACTTCATCTTTGGTTGGTGGTTCAAGCGGGGGAACTATCAAGAGACTGTAGGCTAAGAAACTGACACAGCATCCGCCCATAGTCAATATATTGTTCCCCCTTCTATCTAAAAGAGTAGTAACCGGGTAATACATGTAAGATGCAAATGCAAGTGAGCGCACCAAGTGTATGTGGAATTTTTGAAAAAGGAAGGAAATGACCCAACAACACACATCACATCCTGTCGATTCATTCACATACATAGCAATAAATAAGACATGGAATGAAATGTGAACAAAGGTCCACCTACAAAAGAAAAATGCAAAGAGTTAGTAACTTTTCGACAAACTCAATGCAAGATAAAATAGATGGTAAATGCAAAAGTATGATTGTAGGCAATGAATACAAGTGATGACACTTATTTAAAAATCATTTTGAAAAATAAGGATTTGTTTTGGAAACTTGAAAATTTTGAAGGGTGGATAAAACTGGACAAAGTAACTGGAGATTCTTGGTGAGTGAAGGGTGAATAGACATGTTGATGGCCTAACCCTCTAAGTGTCCCCAGTGGAGTCGCCAGCTGTCGCGCCCCGATTTTTAGGGGTCCAAGTTCCTTTCGGCTTGGACACGAAAAATGCACGGAACTTTATCACTAGAACTCGTCCTCCTGGAAGGACAAGTGCGACTAGATTTAAAAATTGGTTTGACTAAGGGCTTTTTAGAAAAATAGGAGTCACCACCTAACTTGATTGAGGTGAGTTAGGGAACCTAAAGCTAAGTGTTAATCCGAAGATTAAACTTAGAGTTTTTGAAAATGATTTTGAAAATTCCCTCAAGAGAGGGTTTTTAGGAAAACAGGTTGTTTGGCAACCCTTGGAAATATTTAAGCCCTTTTTGAAAAATAACTCCATTTTGGTCTTTCGAAAACAAAAATCTATGGTCTGGGAGTTGGTTACGTGTAGGGAAGATATCCTAAGATCATCATCCTACCCCGCCCTTTCGGTACCTACATGTCTAATCACCCTTTTGTTCACTCACTAGAATAACCGGTTACCATTGTCCACTTAAAATCCACTTTATAATTTTGAAAATGGGGTTTAGTCATCATTTTTCGGATGGATGATGCATGATGCAAGTTTTTGAAAAAAGTTTGAAAATAATGGGGGTTTTGAAAGAGTTTGGAATAGAAACTTTGAATTGATTGAAATTTTTGGAAAAAGGGATTGGGGCTGAAATAAAAGTTATGACCACACCATTTTAGGTTACCTATGTATCTCATTTGGCGAGAATCAGGTCATTCGTAGTTCGGGCAAGAGCCCGATGGAAAATAGGCGTATTAGGGCCTTTGGAAGGTTTGAAGACACTTTGGGTCTTTGAAAGAGTTTAAGACACTTTGAGGTCTTTGGAAAGGTTTAAACACTTTGAGGTCTTTGGAAAGGTTTAAACACTTTGAGGTCTTTGGAGAAGTTTAAGATACTTTGAGGTCTTTGGAAAGGTTTAAACACTTTGAGGTCTTTGGAGAAGTTTAAGATACTTTGAGGTCTTTGGAGAAGTTTAAGATACTTTGAGGTCTTTGGAAAAGTTTAAGACACTTTGAGGTCTTTGGGGAAGTTTAAGACACTTTGAGGTCTTTGGAAAAAGTTTAAGGCACTTTGAGGTCTTGGAGGTTTTGACTTGAAATTGAATAGTGGAGTGTTTCTTGAAAATATTTTTGGATCAACTTGAGGGAGTTTTGAAAAAATGCTTTGTCATGTCTCATGAGAACTTGAAAGTGTTTTTGAAGTCTTGTTTTGAAAACCTTGGAGGCAAGGATTTAGAAACGTTTTGATGAATTAATTGTTAAAAGTGGTTTTTGGAAATGGTTAAGGGTTTGGAATCTTAATATGGATAACCTTAGAGGTTGTTCTTGATTTATCACTTGTCCTTGAAATCCCTAACCGTAAAGGGGTTAGGGACACCTTAGGTTTATGACCTTTTGAAAACATTTTTGGAAATGCCTTGAAGATGGAGTGTAGGAACATTTGAAGAGCTTATAGAGTTGGTTTTTTTTTTTTTTTAAATCAAGAGAGTAGGAGATTTTAGAAAAAAAAATGGGTTATGAGAATAGTTTGAATTTGAGTGATCATTTAGAAAAGGGTTCAAGAGTTGGAACCTTGAAGTGTATTAACCTATGTTGGGTTAGCCTAGGGTTAGGGGTAACCTAAGGTTAACTAACATGGGTTAGGTTAACCTAGGGTTAAGATGACCTATGGTTAACTAACTAGGGTAGGATTAACCTAAGGTGAGTGAACTAGGGTCAAGTTAACCTGGGGTTGGACAACTAGGGTCAAGTTAACCTAGGGTTGGATTGAAAGATGAGTTTGAAGGATTGTTTGATGCACTTTTAGAACGAGTTTTGAAAACAAGTCATGTTATGCAAAGAACTTTAGTTGATAACCCCTTTTTTGTTTTGAAGATCATTTCCATAAAAATTTTGATTCTAGCCAAGAGTATGGTTTATATGGTTGGTGTGTGGAAACTATTCCAAGGAAAGTTTCCTCGTGGCCATTATACCCTTTATCTTGACAAGAGTGAGAGTTTCAAAAATCAACATAATGATGGTAATTTTTGAGAGATCATTTTTGATGCAAAGATGGAGTGAGTTCATTTTTGAATGTCATCTTTTGAGAAGGATTTTGAAGGCCATTTTTTAGGAGAAACGTTCCATCAAAAGAGGGTTCATATGGCCAACAAAAGGGAGACCACTCAAGAGAGGGTTCCATGGGGCCATTCCAACCACTACACTTGAAAGAATGGAGATCTTGAAAATTAGAGAAATGGAAAGCAACCTTTATGTAAGTTAAAATGCAATGATGCCAAAATGAAAGTTGGGGGGTTAGTAGGGGCTCTTTTAAGGCATAATTCTAAAATCTCATCCTAGACTTCAAGGGGCCAACTCTTGGAACAATTTTTTAGAGAAATGGAGAACTTAGAAATGTCATAAAATTAAAAGCAATGTAAGCATTGTGGAGTATGACAATAAGCATAAAATGAAGCCAAGTAGACAAGACATGATTAAGATAGTAATATGCAAGGGGTCATGATTCATATACAAAGCTTTTAGGCTACATCACATAAACAAGGGGCTCCTAGGCCATACCATCTTAAAGTAGGCTAGTGAGAGGTCCCCCTACACGGTGGCTCTCACTTGCTTTCATCTAGGCATAATCTAAGAGCCCTCTTAGCTCAAGCATGCAAGAAAAGGGGGTTGAAGATGGGGATTAAAATAGAGAATAGCCTAAGTAGGCTAGGAGGGAGAAGAGAAGAGTGAGGAAGAGCACAAATGTAAAAGGGATACCACTTTTTGCCTTCAACACACTTGTAGTTTTCAATGGATATCTTGATTGGAGCTTGAATGACTTCAAGAAGGCTTGAGAGGCTAGAGTGGAGTGTATAAGTGTGTATGAGGCCTTGTATGTGGAGTGTATAGGCTTAGGAGGGGTAGAATCTAGCCTAAGTGTTGGAGGGAGAGAATATATATGGAGATTCGAGATTTTGGAGTGATTTCAGCAGGGCTTTGCATCCATTTCGGACCTGGAATATGCAAGGGAGGAGGCCTCTATTTATAGGCAATCTGGAACAGACCTTGCGCATGTACTACATGCGCAGGTACTGTTCCATTGCTAGAATAACACGTGGTACCCTGTGTACTACTTAAATCTCGATCGTTGATCAAAAGTCGATCGATCTGATCAAAATTTGAGCGCATATAGCATACACTCCATCATCGGGAAAGTTCGTCTAAACTTTGCCTCGATAATTAGGTCAATCGGGAAGGTTCCGGGGGAATCGGTCGCACTCGGGATATTCTCCTAGTGCTTCCGATGAACTTTCATGTTTTCAAAAAGTTTGAATTATGTTTGGAGGTAAGTGATATCGTCTTGGGAAGTGTGCCAAAAAGGACACTTTCACGGAGCGCCTGTGATACGCTCCGTGGGTGTTCGAAAGTGGCTGTTTTCATTTCGTGTGATCGAGGCTTTCGAAAAGCGATCTGCTCAATCGGACCGCACCGATAGAAAGTACTCTGGGAATACTTTTTGGAATTCCTAAATTTACGTATTTCTCAAGTCGTTTGACGGTGCGTTTTGATCAGGGAATCGAAGAAAAGGTTAACTTTAGCGGAGCATCTGCGAGACGCTCCAAGGGTTACTGAAAGTCATAGTTTTTGCACCGCAAGATGGAGGGCTTTGGGAGGCGATATATTCGATCGAACCATACCGATGGAAAGATCTATGGACGAGCTTTCGAGAATTTTCTGATTTATGCATTTCTCAAGTCAGTTGACTGTGTGTTATAACTAGGGAATCGGGGGAAAAAACAATTTAAGCGGAGCATCTGCGAGACGCTCCAGGGAACTTTTATCGAGTCGTGTAAGTTTAGCATCGTAGGGTGTTCCTTGGGTTAAACAAAGGCGTGTAGTGAGACCCTCCGCTCGAAATCCCAAGGCCAGTGCTGTTTCGGGGCATTTTCGGGTTTCCAGGGGCAAAACGGTCATTTTGATCGGAGTTGGCTGAAAATGGTCAGGAATGGTTTGGTATGTTGTGTTAAGTGTGTAGGATCGTTCAGGGATGGTTTTAAGGAAGTCTTTTACCGTTCAGCAGGGTTTGTGCCGTGCCGAGGCGTTCAAGGGCAAAATGGTCATTTTGACCAGAATGAGTCGGAATAGGACCGGATTTGGACCAAATGGCGTGCGGGGAACGCCTGATGGTTTGACAACATTTTGGAAGGATGGATTTATCGTTTTTAGGGATTTTAAACTTTCTCAAAACGTGCCTGGAGGCCCAAGGGGCAGGTTTGGTCATTTTTCACCGAGTCGGGCTAGCAGGCGCTGGTGTTGACCTAGGTGTTGGTTTTCGAGACCGCCCAATCTTAGAAAACTACCTGTGCGATGTTGGTCTCCAAGAACGCCCGGTCTTAGAGAACTACCTGTAAGGGTGGTGTTGGTTCCTGGGAACGCCTGATCCCAGAAAGCTACCTGGAAGGGTGGCGTTGGTTTCCGGGAGCGCCTGGTCCCGGAGAACTACCGAATGACGGACATTCTACATTGGCAGGCTAGCAGGCGCCAAAAGTGAACCGTCTGGAATTTTTGACGAGGTGTTGGTCCCTGAGATCGCCCTATCCCGGGAAGCTACTTGGATGGCGTTGGTTTCCGGGACCGCTCGATCCGAAAATTGTCTGGAATAATGATGCTTAAGGCTCCAGCGGATCCTTGTGGACCCGAGAAGCGACTAGTTGGTTGGATTCGAGATTGAAAGACTCATCTTGAGCTTGCATGTGTTGTGATATTGGAAACCGAACCCGGTCGGGCCGGAGATCACCGAGCGAGCAAAAATGGGGTGCTTACACAGTGGTAAGGTGTTGAGATCCTTTGATTCTTGGATTACTGTGACCTTGGCCTCCCAAGCCTTTGGCAAAAACCTTAGAATCTTCCTTACCTGTTCACTGTTAGAATACATCTTTCCAAGAGATTTTAAATCATTAATAATATCAGTGAACCTAGTAAACATTTCGGTGATGGATTCTTCAAATTTCATTTTGAACAATTCATAATTATGTACCAATATATTGATTTTAGATTCTTTTACTTGATTGGTACATTCATGTGTGACTTCTAATCTATCCCATATTCTTTGGCTGATTCACAAGTGAAAATACGATTAAATTCATTGGGATCAAGTGCACAATACAAAATATTCATAACTTTAGCATTTGATTGTAGCATTTTCAGATCATCTTCATCCTATTCAAATTCTGGTTTAGGGACAATTATTTGTTCCATTCTGGAAGTAGGAGTTTTAGGACCATTTACAATAAGTCTCCATAGTTCATAATCTACTGATTGAATGTAGATTCTCATTCTATTTTTTCAATAATTGTAATTGGTGTCATTGAACATAGGTAGTCTATTTGTGGATTGACCCTCACCAAGAGAACTTTCAAAATTGGTTGCCATGGATCTATTCCTAGGATGTTAAGCCTTAAGAACAAGAATACTAGCTCTGATACCAATTGTTGGCCCAAAAGGCAACCCAAGAGGGGGGTGAATTGGGTTTTTCGAATATTAATAGCAATTAAGATTAATTAAAATTAATCTAACCAATGTAACAGTGATTAATCTATATGCAAAGCAATATAATCAGAAGAATGAAATAAAACAAAGCACAAGAAAGACCACACAGGTTTACCGAAGTTCAACCACAAACCGTGGTTTACGTCCTCACCCCAAAACCTCCTTGAAGTCTTCTTCCACTATGTAACATCCAATTACAAATGGGCTACTAATTGACAAAGTGCTCAGTTTACTATACACAAGAACTCCTCACCGAGCTCTAAATCTTCAAGTGGTTTTGTCCAAGCTCCACTCAAACTTACAAGAGTTTTTCTTTCTCAAGAGAACTCTCAAACTCTCCTTTACAAGTGTATAAGAATATACAAGAAACTAGCAAACTCTCTAACAATAGTAGATTTTACAATCAAAGCTCACAGATGAAGACAGGAAGAATATCAGAGTATATCAGTGAATCAATCAGTTGAATCTAGTTTTTGTCTTTTGTCTCTTGTATAAATGCAGCTTGAAGCTTGTATATAAACCCCTGTATTGATTCCATCCGTTAGAGGTTGTTGGGCTTCATTAATGCACATTCAGTCCGTTATAACATTAAGAAAAATAGCCGTTATATCCAATAAGTCGGCTCCAGGTTTGTGGAGTCGACACTTTCTGCTTCTGCATTTACCAGATGTTGTTCACTGACTTCATGAGTCCGCTCTTCATATCAATGAGGCGACTCCTTGTTCATTCTGTCTTCACATCTTTGGCTTCTGCTGTTAATAGGCGACTCTTCATCTTCATAAGTCCGCTCATTCATCATCTTATCTTCAAGCCTTTGTGTCTGTCTCCATAAAGCGACTCTTTACTTCAATGAGTCCACTCATTATCTACTTGGTCTCCAGGTTTTTTGTTTCTGTAATCAAGAGGCGACTCTTCATTCTTTTATAAGTCCGCTCATTGTCTACTTGGTCTCCAGGCTTTTTGCTTCTGTGTTCATGAGGCAATTCTTCATAATCATAAGTCCACTCATTGATCATTTTGTCTTCAGGCCTTTTGCTTCTGTGATCAAGAGGCGACTCCTTATTTCCATGAGTCCGCTCGTTGCTCAGAAATCTGTATTCTGTCTTCCAATGATCTAGTTCATCTCATTAATGATATAAGATCTTCAAGGAGTATTTCTTTGGGGTATGATGATCAATCAAATCTCTTTAACTCATCAGAGTTAACTTCTATTCAATTTGGATTGAATCAATCATTTGACATTCATCTTCTCTTGACTTTTAAACAGTCAGAGCTTCATTAGATCAATGTTGATCTTTTCTTCTTCATTTGCAAATCTTCTTCTTTCATTGTAGAACACCTTCTTTCAATGCCAAGCTTCCTCAATTGCGTAAAGCTTCACAATGCTTTATTTCTGATTTCTTCTCTTTGATAACAATTCTTCTTTCTTCTTTAAAATTACTTTAATGAGGCTTTTGCAGGCTTGATGAAACCTCTTCATACATCTAGTCTTCATTGATTCTTTATATTGTAAAAGAATTTTTCACTTGGATTCCATATAGAGATCAGACAATCATTGTGAGTTTTCTTCTCAAGCAACTTCAATCACATAAGCTGGAACTGAACTTTGCATACTTGATGAAGTTTTCTCTTGAGCATTTTCAACTGCTTCAACAAACAAATTATCTTTAACTGATCATTGCCCATTCTGATGAAGTCTTCAATCTTTCTTGAGTGCAAATCAATCTTCATTGAGTCTATGCATACTTGATAAAAACTTTATTTGAACACTTTCAATCTCTTCGAATGTAAAACATTTGTTTGAAGTAGAGATAGGCATCACTCCTCTGTTTGGTTCATTGCATAGCTTTTGAATTTGTTGTGCATTCTCTTTGACATGTATTAGACTTAAGATTGAACTTTAAGTCTAAATTATGAACTTTGTTAATCTGCATACTAAGTAGAGTCATTAGTAAAATAACACAAGATTTAGTTATCATCAAAATCAACATGGGAATCAACCTAGAGTCAACAATCTCCCCCTTTTTTATGATGACAAAACCTTTGCAAAATAAGTTCATATAAGATTAAATGAAATGAATAAAGTTAAATATCATACCAGTAAAGAAACTCCTCCTTTGTTTCGTAATTAAGCAAATGATGCTTTAGAGGATAAAAACATTTCAAAAATAATTTTCAGGGAATTTTTTTTTGTCAATGAAATCAAAGACATTTTGAGGAAAATAAATCATGATGCTCCCCCTAAGAACATGCTTGACATTTTTCAGGTAATAAGCAATTCATTTTATTTCCTTTTCATTTAATGTCAATACATTAAACAATTTATGTTCATTTTAGTAATTCTCCATTTCTTGTTCCCAATTCTACCAAATTCTCAATTTATCAATTTTATCAAACGTTGTTGATCGCAATAGGTGGCAAACAAAGCAGCATCAACAGCACTAAGCCACTTAGGCTTGGACGGAGTCAACTAGTCCCATATAGAATAAATCTGAGGCAAGAAGGCACTGATAGACTGTCCAGGGTCCTGTCTCAGTCGACATAGGGAAGTCCGACGTTGATACTAATAAGCCAGATCAACAGTAGTATATCTGGTAACCAAAAAATCCCAGATGGCACGAGTAGTATCAAATCTCTCAAACTGGAGGCTAATAGAGGGAATAGAAGTATTGCGAAACCACGTGATAATCTAATGATTCTTGTTATCCCACTCCTTTAGACACTTAGTGTACTCAGGAGCTGTTTCAATAGCACTCTTAACCGGTGACTCAATATCTCCAGTGACATAATGTCAAAGTTTCCTTCCCTTGAGGAAACTAGACATCGCCTAAGACCATGGTATATAATTGGGACCCTCCAGAGTAACAACAATAGGTCTGGAAACCTCAAATCGATCCATAGTGAACAGCCAAAAGCAGAAACAATCCAAACAGTAGAAAAAAGTGAAAAAAAATACCAGCTATAGTAGTAACGGAGCATAAATAGCCAAAAACTAAGTACAGAAACAAAGTTAGAAGGCCCAAATTACCCAAGGACCACTGTGAACAGGACCAAAATAAACAAAAAGAGCAGTGAACCGACTAAAAAAGTGACTAATATGTCCAAAACAGTAAACCTAGTATAGAATTTGGCAAAACAGAGGCCAAAAACATATCCAGAAGGCCCAAATTAGCTAGAAACCGGTCTGAACTAAACCAAAAGTGGCCAAAAATTGATGAACCATGCAAAATAACCCAAAAGACAAACCTGAACCGGTTCAAATGAGCCCGGGTGAACCAAAAGTCGACGCGGCAGCTAATGTGGCAGACGTGGGTCCTGGTGGTGATGTGGCAACCGACGTGACAACTGAGGTAGCGGATGACGTGGCAAGTGACGTGGCAGCTGATGTCAGTAGAATGACGTCACACACTGCGCATGGTTGTGCGTGCGTGGAGGTGCGTGAGACGTTGACCGACGCGCTTTGAGCGCGTGTGAGTGCGTGCAGAGTCTTATGAAAGTGAATCTTACGCGCCCAACTTTGATCAGCGCATGGGGGCTCATGCCAAGACTTTTGGGTTCGATTTTTGAGAACCTGGAAAGAGGATTCCGAGAGGAATCTGATGATGGTTTTAAAATCTTCAGGGGAACGAGGGAGGAGGAATTGATGAGCAGCAGCAGCAGCAATTTCGAGCTTTGGCAGCGCTTGCCTTGAGATGCATCCAAAAAAACAGTGAAGATAGGCCAGAAATGATTGACGTGGCAAAAGAGCTCAGGGGAATGGTCAAGTCTTTTTGTCCCTCATCATAGGCGCCAATTCGTGTATTTGTATTTACCAGTCAATGCTACTCATAATCTCGCTCTAAGTGTGATACATATTGTTAAAAAATATATATTAAAAAAAAAAACCATTCTGTTTTCTGATTTCTGAGTTGCAGTGTTAGAAATAGTCCAAACTGTTGTTTCCCTGCAAAAGAGCTTATGAATCCGTTGGAAATGGAAGAAGATTGGTAAAATTGCCACACAAGCCTCCCAAATATGCCAAATCTTGTATAAAGGCCTATGATAGAATTTGGATTAACAACTTCAGATACAGTCATTTTTTAGTGGAGATTAATATTTGTTGGAATTCTATATGTTGGGTTTCATTGCAGAAGCACTTCTTAAACACATTTTGGACCGTATCACAGTTTTCAATGAATGAATAACAGATCTCGATCCATCGTTGTATCTACTCTCTCTAAAAAAAATAAAAAAAAATTAAGAGTGAAAGAGCAAGTGGATCCTATCCCTTACGGGACTCAAGGAATGATATAAAAAAAGAGAGGAAAAAATATTTAATAAAAATAAAATAGAAGAGCCCAGATTTCAAATGAACAAATTACTTTCTTATGAGCAAAAAGGGTTCTAAATAATCAGCCCTTTGAATAAGCGAGGCTTTTCCAATTCCGTGTGTCCGGTTAAACAAGCCTTACCACCAGCTCCCACTAAGACAAAAACGTCAAAAGCTGTCAATTGGTAATTTTATTTTTTTTTACTTCATTGAGAAGATCACATATACTAAAAGCCAATATTATTAAATAAGATGTGTTTTGTTATATAGATTCTAGCCATATGATCTTGTACAATACGATTGATCGGAATACTTTCACAAAGTTTCAAAAACTGCTTGACAAATCAAACGGTGAAAGTTCGTCATATCAAACTGATTTTTTTTAATATAAATACCTCAAGATAAACTCTGATAGGTCTTTATTTTTTAAAAAAAAATAAAACAAAAAATAGAAATTAGATTGACCGTACATGACTGCGCATTTAGCCCCACATGGTGTAGAAAGATCTGGCCAGAATTTAACAGATCATGAAATTCAAGTGAGTGGTTAAGACCTTGATATATGCTGTTTGTGGGTATTAATCTCACCATTTGGAAATAGAATTTGGGATAGAGCTTTCTTCTCAGGTTCCTCTATAGCTTTAATAATTGAAATGATGATGACAGCCATGGAAAATCAGACCAAAAGTACAGTATTAAAGAAGAAGAAAAAACACTTTGTTTTTGGAAGGTCTCTTAGGCCGACGTTTTACACTGCCCATTTTCCATAATATTTTTAGGGCCATGTTTTACGTTTAGTTTCTCATTTCTTGCTTCGGCTTGTTTTTCTGGCAATTATGTTTTGGCTATTCAATGTACCAAATTATTTTTTGGTTTGTAATTTCAAACTAAAATGTTACTACCACATTATTTAGCAGAGTTTTCTGCATAAGAATCAAAGAATAATAAAATTTTTCAAAGAGTAGTGTTACTCAAATAGAAAATTCATATAGAATGTTGTGATCAAATTTGAGTCTTTCATTTTAAAACAAAATACTCCTATTAATGGCTCCTAATGACATAAAAATTCATCATCACATCATTTTAGTGAAGTTTTATGTAAAAAAATATACAAAATAATATGGCCGAATTGTGAATCTATCATTTTAAGACAAACAAAAATAAAAATAAAAAAACCCAACTAGATCCCTTTTAATTACAAAATTGTTACCACAACATTATCTTAGTGCAAGATTATGTATAAATACTAAGGGTCAACCCGTGCAATGCACGGAGATTAAGTATTATTCAAAATTTACTATTTGCGTACTATTATTTTTTATCATAGAAGGATGGATAAAAAAATATTTAGAAAAGTAATTGTATATATATGTTTTAAGTAATTGATTTAAAATTCAAAATAATTAAGTATACAATATTGATTTGTTTTATAGAAAGATAATGTTGTGAAAAATAAAAGAACTTGTAAAATCTCAGGTGAGTTAATACAATAGAGCTTTTTTTTCAACACTCTACATGAAAGAAAAAAATTGATAGTAGTGTATTTAATCATAGTCAATTGATTAAGTTATTTTTTAAAAATTTAATTCTAGAATTTTAGGTATTTTAATCCAATTAGACAAAGATACACATTCTTTAATAAAACTCAAAAACTTGTGATATCATTAATTTGCTAACTATTATGCTTTACTCCTTTTTTTATGATTTATAACATCATAACTGTCCTGTAAACCACAAATCCTGCAAGTAATTTATTTCTCTAGAGTCTTGTTTTTCTTTTTCTTTTTAGTACCTTATTTTTTAATAGTTATCTCAATCTTATCTTATATATTTTATAAAATTAATAGTGTAATCAATTAATAGTTATCTAATCAATTGCTAACAAATTCAATAATTATCTAACAAATTACTCCTATAACATGACATTTTAAAAAATATAAAAGTATTTAGAGTGTCACATAAGAGTGAGATAAATTATAAAGACAAACACAATTTATATATATATATATATATATTAAAAGAATAATATTTTTCATCCTCAAACGAATCTCTATATGCATAGAAGTCCGCTTAATCCCCATAATAAAAAAAACACTTCATACAAACGTTGGGTGAAACATGTAACCTTGTGCTTGATGCGAGAGACCTATAAGGTGGAAGCTATCATCATTAGAGATATTAAACAAAAAAGTCTTTAGGAGGGCAAGATACAAGAAAAGACTTGCCCGTTGTCGACGTAGGGACTACACACCGCGTAGAAAGATAGGGTAGGCAAATTTATGAGAGGGCACTGAAGCTCCACTCGGTTTCTGAATCACAAAGAATAGGCAAACCAAACCCATATAAACTTACAGAGCTTCATCTCCCAGATTCTACATAGTGCAAAGCAACAAAAAAGAAAAAGGGTAAATTTCATTGTTCTCTTTCTGCCTAGTGAAATTTTGTTTCAAGAAGAAGATAAAAGGCCCCTTAATGATATATTTCTTCAATTGTTTTCTTTGAACTTTGATTTTTTCTTCTTCTAGTTATTGGTATTTTCATGCATTGATTCATCATAAATTTCTTAGCTACGTGTTAATCTCTTTTCTCTGTTTTTTGTTTTTTGGGTAATTTTTGAGTTATTAGTTGATGTCAGCTTTTTAATTCTGATTTCTCAAAGTAAGTGGGCCCTCCAATTCTCTTAATTTGTAATACAGTTGCGGTAGCTCACTCTATGGCGTGTGAAAGATCAGGAATATTACCGGCGATCTTCAATAAGAAAAACCAATTAGTAGAAAGCAGCAGTAGGAGATTCCTGGAAAATGGAAGCATGTTGTTGGAGGACCTTATTGCCTTTTCCAATGGCAGATATGATATTCCTATCCGCAGATTCTCTATCAACGAGCTTTCTCAGGCAACAAATGGATTTTGCTCTGATGGAATTGTGATTGAAAGAAGCTGGTATAGACTTTATAAGGGTTCTTTTGAGGAACGCCTAATCTTCATTAAGAAGTACCATGATGATGATGATTATGATAATGTTGGTAGGATGCATCAACTGGGGAGATCCGAATCTATCAGAGACCTAGTGATGATGACAGTGTTGAGCAGTCACAAGAATGTTTTCAAAGTTTTAGGCTGCTGCCTCGACTTTGAAATCCCAGCTTTGGTGTGTGAATATACAGGGAGTAGTTCAACAAAACTTTCCAGCTTTCTGTATGAAAGAAATGGAACAGGCATGTCGGTCGAGGAGATTAATGGATCAAAAATATTAACATGGAAAAGTAGAGTGAAGATCGCAAACGAGATTGCCAGTCTTGTTCTTTACATGCACACTGCCTTTCCGACTCCGGTCATCCATAGGGACCTAAAACCAGAGAACATTATCGTAGACCAATGTGGTGCTGCTAGAGTTTGGGATTTTGCTTTATCGATTTCAATCCCTCCTGGAGAGACGCAGGTGGAATTTGAAAGCATGGTTGGGACATATGAGTACATGGCCCCCGAGTACGTGAAGAATGGCATTGTCAATGAGAAGTCCGATGTTTATGGCTTTGGCATGATTCTTTTTGGACTTCTGACTGGGAAAAGAGCCTATGATCTAAATCCCTTGTTCAGAAATTTTGCTGAATCAACAAATAAACATCCGAGAGAGTTTGGAGACAAGCATAATTATGAATTCCTGTATGATTTTTTTGCTAACATGGATCAATTAAACAATGTTGTGGATCCCACCATTCTCCAGGGGGATCGAGGAGGAATTGATGAGCAGCAGCAGCAGCAGCAGCAATTTCGAGCTTTTGCAGCACTTGCCTGGAGATGCATTCAAGAAAACCGTGAAGATAGGCCAGAAATGATCGACGTGGCAAAAGAGCTCAGGCGAATGCTCAAGTCTGTTTGTCCCTCATCATCATCATCATCATCATCCTCATCATTATCATCGCATCAACCATAATCATCCATTATGTATGGCATAGGCGCCAATTCATATATTTGTATTTACAAGTCAATGCTACTCATGATCTTGCTTTAATTGTTATACATATTGTTGTAAGTTATCATTCTGTTCTGATTACTGAATTGCAGTCTCTCAGTTTCTATCCCATATTGACTAATTCTAGAGCATTTTCATTCCCTGAAAAGGAGAGCTTATGAAGCAATTGGATAGGGAAGTGGATTGGCAAGATTGCCACACATGCCTCCTAAATTTCCATAATCCTGTATAAATGCCCATATAATAGAATTGGGAATAACTAACTTTTGATAGTGTCATGGTCTAAATAGTCATGTACTGTCAGCACTTTTTTCGTGAAGATCAATATTTGTTGAAAATGTAAGAACTACTATATGCTGCTGTTTTTCATTGTGAAGATTGTATATCCCTTATGAATACTCTAGTACTAGCATGGATGACGTGCCTTTGACTGAACAGAAAAAAAAAATTAGTCGAGGTGCGCACAAGCTGGCTCGGACGCCTAACCAATAAATAAATAAAAAGAATAAGAAAGAAGTCCTCTTAATCGCCCATAAACAAGAAACTTTACACTAGCATGCAAAAGTTGGGCGGAACATCTAACCTTGTGGTGCTATACAAATAGTAAATTCTTGCAAAAATTATCACAAGAATATTGTGGTTGGATAAGACTCGTTCATTTTAAAACAAAACATCTATTATGGTGGCTCTTAATTATAATAATATTACTGTTACATCATTCTAATGATTTTTTCTATACAAATTTTTTAAAAAATAGCATTTTCCTTGTCCGAGATATAAAACAATAAAGTTTAGGCAGGAAGGATGCAAGAAATGACTCCCCCACACACCGCGTAGAAAGATGGGTCGGCAACTTTAAGAGGGCACTGAAACCCCACACGGTTTCTGATGAATCACAAAGAATAGGCAAACCAACCTTTTGTATAAAACTTACAGATCTTCATTTCCCAGATTCTGCACAATGCAAAGCAACAAAAACAAAAAAAAACATAAGGTAACTTTCATTGTTGTTCTCTAGTTTTGTTAGTTACATAAGACCATTTGTGCTTGTCCAGGTGCCGGCCTTTTTGTGCTTGATGTGGTAGATACCAGAGATTAGTCCTATGAAAGAAGTGACCAATAGTTGCAAAAACAAAAAAAAATTCTTAGCTTGAAAAACAAGTAACAGTACATGACAAAATAGCAATAAAGCCATAATCAAGCACAAAAAGGATTAATGTACTAACCACAGAGAAGAAAGATACATTGTTGAGTAACAGAGGTTAATGAATCCAAATATGTAAAGAAGCTTCAGAACTTTATTCCCCACATATATTCTGCTTGGCGTGCAGCAAACAGTCGGTGAATTGCTTTAATGTTCTCTGGTTTGTAAGTTCCATAGTGACTCTTTTTTCTTTTACTTTTTTTTTCTCAGAAATTTTTGTTACAAGAAGAAAATAAATGGCCCCTTAATGATAAAAGGAACTCATCCTACAATGTATATATGCCAACATACCATTTGATTATGTATTTATATGTATAATTTTATTTAAATATTTTTTTACAGATATAGCAACCCATGAGTAATGCCTAAAATTTAAGAAGAGTTTAAGAATATTAATAATATAATTTTAATACATGATCAAATGGTCTGTTGTCACATACACATGAAAGAACGAGTTCCTCTAACCTAAGTTGGAGGAAATTCTTATTCATAAAATATTCAGTCACGTAGGTTCTTATCTGAACTAATTTGAGGATTTGAACTTTTAAAAAAAAACAGTGAAAGGGAAACAAAGATGAAAAGAGGGAACCACTTATAGTTCCAGTTGAAATTTGACTTCGTGTAAGATGTAATAGAATTATGAGTTCAGATTTTTCTGAGCAGTAAGGAGAGCTTAAATAACTAAATTATAAGTTGAAGAATAACATTAATAATTTGAATAGCGTTAGAGAATGAAAACAAAATTATCCAAAAATTTTAAAAACCAAATGGTCATGAATCATGCTTTACAAAGAATAAATTTCAGAAAAATAAAATAAAAATTAAAAGAGGACAAACAATCCCGTCAAAGAAAGATGAAAGTCACTGGAAGCAATTGTTAGGAAGTTAACCACTATAATTGTTGTTTAGTTGATTTGACGCTGATTCTTCAAAGTTGGTTTCGGAGATTTTTAGAAGGGGAGAGATGGGCCTACTTCACATGTGGTCAGTTTTCTTCCTATAATTGGTCAGCAGTTTGTGACTGGACTGTATACGTATTAAAATGAAAAACAGAAGAGAGATACGTTAGAGGAACCGAGAGTAAAAAATACAATTAAAAAATATAAAAAGAAAACAAGAAATAAACGATTGAAAATTTTAATAGAATTTTATTAAGAAATTTTCACAGAACTAAAAGAAAATTTTTAAAAAATTTAGTGAAAACCGACATAAATGATTTCATAGATATTTAATTAGAACTTAAGAGGAAAAAAATGTAAAAAGATTAATATTTCAAGTTTCATTTCCTCTTAGATTCGCAAGAGTTTCTGTCACTTTTGCAAAATATTTTTCCCGCACTTCTAAAACATTTTTTTAAAATTTTCAAAATAGTTTTATACACGTACCAGAAACGCGTTTATGAAACAATGCACTTCCCTTTCCAAAACAAGTTTCCGGGAACTATGGGCGAAGGGAGTCGTGTGTTGACCACCCTCAACACTATATGGATTACAACACTAAAAGCAAATATTAACCGTCCATTAGAGTTATTGAAATCTTGTAGTGAGAAATTAGGTAGGTGAAATGTGAGATAAATAGTGGATACAAAAATCGGGGATGGGAAAGTCTCTATGAATTTCCAGACCCATGTCATATAAAACTTCAGATCTTCATTCTTCATCTTCTACATAAGTACATATAAACTTTAGATCGATCTTCATTCCCCAGAGATTCTACATAATAGTGCGCACAGCAACAATAGGTAAATTTCATCTATATTTCTCTGGTTTTGTAAATTCCATATATAACTAATGACTCTTTTTCTCTTACAACAAGAAGATAAAATGGCCCCTTAATGATCAGTTTGGAGAAGTTTTCAATAGGATTAATATAGTCCTAATTCCCTGCATGAGATACACAGCGGGGCCTAACTAAGCTCCCAACTGATCAATTTTCCTAAACCAGTTCTAGATTTTCTTCTTCAATCTTGATAAGCACAAAATGTTATTAGAATCCTTGTCTTTGAAGTCCGATTTGAATTTGACTATTTATGGATTTTGAACTTGAGCAAAGGAAATTTATAGAAAGAAAATTCAAATTATTTTTTCTCAAATTTCCCTCCCTTTGTCTTCAAACAAGCTGTTAGTTAATTTTCCAATGGAGAAGCTCAAATTCAAATTATGTTGTTGGAGGAGCTCATAGCTTTTTACAATGGCAGATACAAAATTCCCATCAATAGATTCTCTGCCGAGGAGTTTTCTCGGGCAACAAATGGATTTTGCTCTGATCCGATTGAGAGAGAGAAAAATTTGTACAAAATGTATAACATCTACGAGGGTACTTTCGAGGAACGCCTGATTTTCATTGAGAAGTACGAAGATTGCGTTCTGGATTCGAGCAAGGTCAGGTTCAACGCAATCCGAGACCTGGTAATGATGGTAATTATGGGTAGTCACAAGGACGTCGTAAAGCTTTCAGGATGCTGCCAAGACTTCAAAATTCCAGCTTTTGTTAGTGAATATGCAGCGGGGAGTATTGAATTTACAGGTCTCTTGCATGAAAATAGAAGCAATAGGAATGGAGAGGAGTATCCATCAGTATTACCATGGAAAACTAGGCGGAAGATCGGTAGCGAGATAGCAAATGCTGTTGTTTATATGCACACTGCGTTTCCGACGCCCATCATCCACAGGGACCTGAATCCGACTAACGTTATCATAGTCCAAGGCTGCTGTGTTGCTAAACTCTTAGATTTCTCGTTTACTGTATCGATCCCTCCCGGAGAAACGCAGGTGAAACTGGATGATGTGATTGGGAGCGGAACATATGGGTTCCCTGACCCGGAATACGTGAAGACGAGCTTTGTCACTGAGAAGTCCGATGTTTATTGCTTTGGCATGATTCTTCTTCTCCTTCTGACCGGAAAAAGAGCAGTGGACCCTGGACGTGTGAATCATCATCAATTGTTGAATGATCCGTTAAACAATGTTGTGGATCCTAGAATCCTGCAGGGGGAGAGAGGAGGAGGAGGACGAGGAATGCATGAGCAAGAGCAGCAGCAATTTGGAGCCTTTGCGGCACTTGCCTTGAGATGCCTCCAAGAAAACAGAGAAAACAGGCCGGAAATGATCGACGTGGCAAAAGAACTCAGGCGAATGCTGAGGTCCGTTTGCCTCTCATCATTAAGTCAACAATAATCCATTTTTCAGACGGCGACAATGATTGACGCCTAGGCTCCAATTCATGCATTTGTATACTATGGCATGTTTATGCCATTCTGTTCTCATATTATTAAATTGTAGTTAGGGTTGTAAAGGAGTCCAACCGAGTTAAGGAGTGGGTTGTTTAATCTTAATTTAAAAATCTTAACAAGCTTGAATATATTTAAGTTTGGTTTGTTTAACTTTTGAACCGATCTTAAACGAGTTTTAATCAAGTCGAATGCGAGTTGAGCTCAAGTAGTTTGAATTTTTTAGTATAAATAAGCTTATCGAGTTGAGTAGTGAGTTATTCAAATTTAATTTGAAAACTTTAACGAGCTTGAAAATGTGTTTAAGTTTGACTTATTTACATAACGAGCCAATCTCAAACAAGTTTTTAATAAACCGAACGCGTATCGAGTTTGAGTAGTTTGTTTATTTTTTTTACCCTGTCTGAGTTAACTGTCTTTATTACCACCACCATTAGAAATCAACTAATACTCCTAATTGTTGTTCCCCAGCTATTTAATTTTCAGGTTCGGAACATGGATGGGTGGGGGGAGTGAAGAAAGAGTGCCCGTTTTAGATGCCTGATCAACTGTGATATAATTGTCACCCATATTCAAAACTATCCGTCTGGTTTGCTTCCACTCGAGCTTTAAAAAATCTTAATAAACAAAAATCTCCGAGTTACTTTGAAGATGAATTGTTCTACTTCTCTCAGTACGAGGATCACGCTTTATATTTATTCTAACCTACTATATATAGGTGTATATATACTGGTAGCATTCTTCTTGATAGAATTAAATATTGCCTTTTTCCAAAAGCCCAACTAGCTAGCTCCCGTTGGAGAGCCTTAAGGTAATCCAATTGAGAATTTACAAAATAACTAATACACGACGCGATGCACCATAATTACTCAGTTCACCTGTTTGCCCCTTCGTTTACCCGTCATGGTTGTAGTGGATAGTTAGAAAGTGAAAGCGAGAAAATGTTAAGAAAAACAAAAATAAAAAATGCTTTTAAAAATTTTTAAAAAAACATGAAGCGGGGATACGATTGAAAATTTTAATAAAAATCTTATTAAGAAACTTTCGTAAAACTCAAAAAAAAACATTTAAGAAACTTAGTAGAGACTTTTGAAAAATGTAGTGAAAACTTACGTAAATAATTTTATAAACACTTAGAAGGAAAACTATATAAAAATTAATATCTCAAATTTTTAAAGTGTTTTTCATTAGTTTCTCAAGAGTTTTCGTCAAATATTCCAAGAGCTTTCTAAAAGTTTTCTAAAAGTTTCTCTAACAATTTTAAAAATATTTTCCCCACGTTTCCAAAATGTTTTCTCAAAATTTTAAAACGAGTTTCGTACTGGTACCAAAAACACCTTTCTAAAAAAACACGTTTCCCCTCTCAAATGAGTTTTCCGACAACTATGTTCTAGTGCAGTCAATTTGCTATACATCCGAAGATGATTGCATCAACAATTTAGACACCACCCCCCAACTTTCAGAAATTTGACAATTCTTTCATCTCTAGTAACAGATGAGAACTGTAATAGCATGTTTGAAACTTAGGGAAAGAAAGTGAAAGTACTGTTTGCTATCATTTTCTTGTTTAATTTTGGAAAGAAAGTGAAAGAAATGTGGAGGGAAAAAAGAGAGAGAAAGAGAGAGATTGATCTAAAAAAATTTCTTCCATTTCCCTTCCTTTTTCCATCATTTTCTTTTTCCTCCATTTTCCCTTCCCTTCCCTTCCCTTCCTTTCCCCAACTTTCAAACAGGCTGTAAAAAATCACAGATTTGTATATTTCTTTTTACACTGAGCCATAAATTGTCCCGACTCCAGTACACACCCTCTGATTACTATCTAAGCAGGTTCAACTTTTGAACTCATCCAAACTCCAGTATAGTAAGTGCTGAAACAAATACAACAAATTTTTCATCACCATCTTTATAGAAATACAACGGTTTATGGTTTGGATGTAGTCTCAGGTTCAACAAATAAAAAAACTGACACTGTTATTATACCATTATCTTCTCATTTCATTGAATTGATGTAGTCTCAGTTTTTATATCCCATAGGATTAATTCTACAGCATTTTCTTTCCCCAATGTCAGTTTTTTTTTTATTTATTTATAAATTCTACAGCATTGTTATTATACCATACTCTCGCATTGTGTATTGATTGCCTTTATTACTACTATTAGAAATAATACTACTAATTGTTGTTACCCTGCAAGAGCTTGTTAAAGTGATTAAATAATGTTAGCCATATAATCCCATGCAATATGATTTCGAAAAATGTTTAGTGAATCAAAATGGTTATAGATAGGTTGAAGATTGTAAATGGCATAGCTATTCTTCTCATACCGTTCCCAGGCCCATTATAGATGTGGGCATTGGTGGGGCGGGCTTATAGTAAATTTTTTTTCATTGGGCCTAAAATCAAATATCAAACCAGCCCAAAATAAAAGCTATGGTCTCCAAGCCCACCCATTTAACCTAAAAATACTTTTAATAAATATTTTTTATTCATAAATAATGTTAAATAATATAAAATCTAATTTCAAACTTAATTATAAATAATATAAAAATATATTATTTTATATATATATATATTGGGCAGGTCAAGCTTCAAAAACAATTCTTAAACCTACCCATTAAACTAACCAGGCCTAAAAAAATCTCAAACCCCATAAAAGATAGATGAGTTTGGGCGGACTATCGGGCCCATAGTCACCCCTAGCCCATCGTCCAATGAAATGTACAAACCAGACGAAGATATTACAGACCAATGTGGTTTGCTGAACTGTTTAATTTTCAGGTTCCGAATACGGGTGGGATCGAGAGAGCGAAGAAAGAGTCCCATTTTAGAACTGTGTAATTGCCATCCAAATTCAAAACCATCCGTCTGGTTTGCTTCAACTCCTTTGACAGAGCAGATCGCTGTGATTATTTGAAAAAATCATAATAACCGAAAAATCACTTTAAATTTGTTTGAAGATGAATTGTTCTAGTTCTCTCAGCATGAGAATCGCACTTTCTGTTGATTCTAAACTTACAATATATAGGTGTATATACTGGTAGCATTCTTCCGGTTAAGAGTCAAATATTGGCTTTCCCAAATGCCCAAGTAGCTAGCCCTGGTTGAAGTGCCTTATTCTGTGTTCAGAACTCAGATTTATCAGAAAAACAAAAAAAAGGAAAAGGTAAATTACTTGCCCTCTGTTTACCCGTCAGGGTTCTAGTGCAGTCAATTTGCTATACATCCGAAGATTATTGAATCAACTTCCTGAAATTTGACAATTCTTTCATCTCTGGTAGCAGCTAAGAACAGTAAGAACAAACAGATTTGTATAGTTCTCTTCACACCGAGCCATAAATTGTCCCAACTCCAGTACACACCCTCTGATTACTATCTAAGCAGGTTTAACTTTTGAACTCCTACAAACACCAGTATAGCAAGTGCCGAAATACAACACATTTTTCATCACTATCTTTATAGAAATACAATGGTCTATGGTTTAAACAAAACCGCCGTCATGAATCCTCATAATGGTGATCTGTCTCATCAAAGATCTCCTCCTACAAGGTGTTTAAACTAATGTCAGGACGCGGAACCATCTATGAAAAATAGTGAGAATATAAAAACAAGAATTTTAAGGTACCACTGAAAGTTACCAAATTTACCTGTAAAAGCTCTTCAATGACATCTTCCATTGTTATTATGCCGACAGCTTCCTCTTCTTCAGGAAGCTTTGGAAGTGGACTTCCATCTATTTGCAGGATGTCCGAGTACATCTCCTTTGTCCACTTCTTGCTCCTAGAGGTGCCCCTTAAAGAATTATTTCCGCTCCCAGGAAAATTCTTCAATTTCTGAAGCGATCTTTTGCCCTTTAAAGCCTTCTCTTTAGGAGTTTTTTCACTATCAATGTCTACCCTCACATCCATCACTGCATCTATGCGGTAAGAGAGAGAGAGAGAGTGTTGACATCAGGAAAAAATTATCCCAGCATATATAAAGTTCGAAACATGAAATGGAGCTTACTATCACTTAACCCCCCAAAAAAAAATCGAGCTTACTATCAGCAGGGCTCTTGCTAGCAGGTTGTTCGCCTGTCTTCTCGCACTGTCTTACAACAACAGCCATGTGACTGTGACCTTTTTGAAACTCATTCAAGATGTCATATAAGGGCAGAGTTTCCGGAACCCTAAAACATAAAAACAACCAATATGAGCCTATAAGTATACAACTGCATCAGACTTTTTCAAATTGTTCTTCAGAAAGAGCAAGTGGCAAGAGATGACATCATCATTTGTGATAATTGACCAGAACTCCACACACTGTATTTTGTTTTCATCTTAAACATTCTTTTGACAAAGAGACAGCAGAAAGGAAAAAAATGAAAGTTATCAATGGAAGAAATCTATCAATAAATTTCCTCCAAGATATGACCACAAAGCACAACAAATGTAAGCTAATATATATATATATATATATATATAACTCATAACACAATGATCACATTCCTAGGCACATGTTCAACATCTCTTTGAATGTGCCAACAATTTAATAAGTCCATAATTTCGGACACTAGGAAGATACTTCTCCAAAACACTCCAGCAAATGTCCTACATAGCACAAAAAATTCTTAATAGGAGTCTTACCCAACAACACTATGAAATAGGGTAGACCTTAAGTCTACAATTGGTTTCCTAAAAAAGAAAGTGGCTACTACAAGTCAAGCAGGCAGGAGAAACCTTTTAATATAGGAAACAAATACAATCATATAGAAAAAATAATATTTTATCATTAATAAAAAAAAAATAGTAAGTCTAGACTCAAGATAACATAAGGAAATAAAATAATTGCAACAAAAACAAAATAAAATAGGACTTTAATAGCAGTATATACAAAGTGGAATTATGTATAATGATATTTGCAGATTTCATATTCCATTTTATACTATTTTCGATATCGAAGTCTACGAAAAATCAAATTCAGCATTTCTTCAACATGATATACCCATACATATAAAATCTATGTTTACCACATCCACATCATGTTGTCTCACGTTCAAGTGTATACACCTATACTAGTGGCAAGTGCTCTAGACCTTATGACATTGATAATAATTGCGTCAATTTATGTAGCATACACACAGACACAAACAGGACACTATACAACATGCTGATATGGCAGGTCCTCGAAAACTAAGACACAGGCAAAGCAAGGACATAACAACACATAATTTGTTTTACACATTTTTTTTTTTTGCAAATTACTTAAGGAAAAAATAATGTAATCTATTATCTAAATATTTCCACTTAAAATTGAAATGTGGAAAGATGAATTTCCACAAGTACCATGTATAAAATGTGTACTCCTGCTTGCTCTCATTCTGTGTTTTTGTAGCTTCATCAGTATGTTCCTTTCTTATGGTAGAAGTTGTCTATTGCATACTTACTATGTTTGTTATGTATGCGATAAATTCTTTTTAGAAATATTTCAAGGCACTTTTGGGGTGTGTGAGTTGCATTCCCAAGATTAGTAGACATTGTTCCTGTTAAAATATTCACAACATTGGTCCTCTTGTAGAGTGTCTGACAAGTCCCATCTAAGTGTCCAAGAATATCAGATTCCAGTTCTAGATTAAGGCATGTTCAAGAAGTGTACGACACATTTGTAGGAGTGTTCAAGTGTTGGTTCCAAAATGGACCACAGTTACCGGGAAACTCATTTTGAAAGTGGAAACACGTTTCTGATACCGGTACAAAACTAGTTTGGAAATTTTGAGAAAACATTTGGAAAACTCTTGATACTTAATGGAAACTCTTAGGAAACTTAGAGAAAATACTTCAGAATCTTAAAATATTAATTTTTATACATTTTTTCCCCTAAAGTTCTAACTAAGTATCTATAAAATTATTCATGTACGTTTTCACTAAATTTTTTAAATGTCTCCACTAAGTTTTTGAAAGGTCTCCTTTGCATTTTACGAAAGTTTCCTAATAAGATTCATATTAAATTTCCCAATCATTTTTTACTTCCCGTTTCTCACTATATGTTTTGGCCGCATTTCCAGCTTTGATTTCCCGCTTCTGCTTCGCATTTTGGTAACTATGAAATGGACATAGCTCCTCCCTAGAAATGTCGGTGCTTATCTTGCTCTACAATCCTAAACCTAGGTCCTCACTACCATCCCTAACTTCCCCACACCATGCAAGTTTTTCCCAACAGAGAAAAGCAGCACTTTAGCATAGCCTCGCAACCTTCAAATGCATCGCCCACCATTTTGCCTCTATAATTCACTTAACGAACGGCCAATAAGACTTCCGCTTACAAACCTGCTGCACCATGCTATTACCAGCCCACACTCTACTCCGAGAGTTACCAAGCAACCCCAGAGCAATATATTACATCTTTCATCTGCATATGAATCGAATTTTTGTCCATAACTGTAACACAGAAGGAATTAAATACAAGATTCTCTTTTTGTTTCTCTTAATTCATTCATGGTTAATCTGATGAATATAAACTATAAGCATGTCAGTAAAGTGAGAGAAAAAAGCAGGAGAAGAGTTCTAATTATTTTCTTGACCTGCAGCCATTCCAAACTAATAATGACAATTCTCATGTTGGGCAAGAACTAGCAAATGACAATAACCACTTTTACCCTTTTGGAACTCAGGATACTAGCTGTCAGGTAGTAAGCCACAAAGGAGGGAAAGGTTAATAATTTTATGACTACATAATATGTGAATGCACAACCCTAGTATAGAAAAAAAAATATCTGAAGTACTTTTTGGGTCATTTGTGAAGTATAGATCAAGACTGCACTTAGATAACCAGGTACAACTTGTCATCTCCTCCAACCCACATCAACATGACTATCTTTTGATCAACGTAAGATACCTTGGAATCCTGCGAATAGTAACACTCTTTACAGGTAAAGAGTCTTCAGGATGGATGGTCAATAAGTTCTTCACCTACCAGTTTAGAGTTACAAAAATAAATAACCAAATAAGCATTTAATACCAAGAACTATCAAGCAATCAATTAATTACATGTTCATGATCTACTGTGATGACAGTTGAGACTACTGAATTATACACTGAAATTGGAACAATTTAAGCTGGCATTACCATCTTGCTAGGTCACAATAATCCAAACAACGAGATGAAAGTATAATGCAACCACACTTGTATCAACAGGCAAAAGCACACATCCAACCCCAATAATAATCACAAAGCTTGTTCAAAGTCTTTCCTAAGCTAAGTAATTCATTTCCTACAATATGTTTCCACACTGATTACTTTTGAAGTGTGGTGATTATAAAGAGCCCTTCATTAAGGCAACTTCCTAAGTTGTAGATAACAACCAGTGACAGTAAAGCTGCTTATCAGCTTCTTAAACTCGATGCAAGATCTTTACGTCTAACCTAATATGGAACATTCTAAGTTGGCATTACCATCTTGCTAGGCGACAATAATCCAAACGGCTAGATTAAAAACCAATCTAACCCTAAATCAAAGGGCAAAAGGGCCAACAGGCAAAAGCACACATCCAACCCTAATAATAATCACAAAGCTTCTTCAAAGTTTTTCCTTCTTTAATTCTAGCCTCATATCCAATCTAGCAAACCACTTCCTGAAATAGATTATCCTCCACTAAATCAAAGGGACCCACACAAGTCCCCAATACACAATTGAACACACATCCGGTTGTCAAGAACCCAAGTCCCAGCGCAAGAAGCATTTCATAAGGGCCAAACAAGTTAAGATAACCTTAGTTCCCAAAAGAGTACAATAGCATGCATCAGTACACAACACATCATGTCAAAAAACAGCCATTTCAAGCCCGTAATTTTCTTTCTAGATAAACATTTACAGTATAAAAAGAAAAAGTACTGCTGTACAAAAAATCCAACCGGATAATGTGCCAGTGGCATTTCTGTAATTAAGATCCATCATGATAGGTATTTTGTTTAAAGTGAATGGCTCTCATTCCACACATCATTCTGGTAAAAATTTACTAGTTGTATAGCATTCTCCTAAATCTTACAGTCATAACAGGGTGAAGTTGCAATCCTTTAAAAGGCATCTTGCGTTCTTTTTATTTTTTTATTTTTTTATGATCGGGTGTCCGGGCTAGCTTATCCGTATCTCAACTAATTCTGAGACTTGTGAAGCACTCTCATTCCACACAAACCGGGTAATTACCAGGCCAAACGCCCTAGGAGAGGCTCCAAAGAATTGATATCACCTAAGAAATTTCAAACCTAAGACCTTAGAGGGCACAGACCACAAAGTCCCAATCCTTGACCACCAGCCATCTTACCTTATGTCTCACGTTCAATGATCCAGAGGTTGTTTAACATTTTATAGTTGAGGTTAATCAGCGGGCGTGAAAAACACACATTAGAGAGAATTACATGCAGTGACATGGAAGGGCAGTAACCAAAATTATGGATATGAAGAGAAAAGAGTGGAAATAGGAGCAGACAGCTCGAAACATCAAGATACGGATGTATTCATACTAGCTTGGGGAACCATTATATGTCATAACAATGAAAGCACTTATAACGAACCATAATTTAAATTTTCAGAAAACTGGCTTGAGTTGGAAAGGAAAAAGGATAATACCCATACACACAGATTCATCTAAATTTTAAATTCCTTTTCCGCTCTTTTTGAATGCAACATAAGTTTTCATACTAGCAGAGTTTACTATTCTGTGAAGTTCCTTCTCTTTCCCTTCCCCCTCTTCTTTCTTCCAGTTGCTTCAAGTCTACTTTCATGTGAAGGAAGTCAATAATTAGGAGGACTGAAAAAAGTTTTTATTTGCAGTCTCTAATCCGTGTCAAAATTCAAGCTAGGATAGTTGAAGTGAAGAGCTTTATTATGCTTGCATTAAATTAGAAGCTGTAAATTGTAAAGTGCATCATGGTTCCTTCCCTCCTAAAATATAAATTCCCCCCATGCATTTAAGCCTTCTTGAAGCAAAAGCGTAAATAACCACATTGTAAAACAGACACACACGCACACGCACGCAGAGCCGAAAGCTGCTGCCATTTTACTGTGGTGCACGATCCTGCATCCCTCTCAAGGGGTACGTAACTCTATTCAACTAAATTCATGACCTGGAGCTGACATGCCAAGGGCACCAATTCAAGACACCAATCATACTTCGCCGTGTCAAAGCTTCCCCCTATAATGATCTGTTCTGTTTAATAGGTACATAATCATCAATACTTATTAGCTACTACACTAGTCAAACCAACTCCCTTATCTGATTTTTCAATTCTGAATAATATCCCAAAATTGAAATGACTACTTCTGTCCTGCATCATATAACTCCTCACTTTTGGCATCAATTCAAAAACATGGCTCTCCCCATATGTAACTAGACATGCCATGGCATACCACCACAACATCACAATAAATCTCCTCCTATACCTCTAGCAATCATGCTCTGGGTAAACACCAGTTGCATAAACGACCAAATAAGTGGCCAAATTCTTTAACGAGCATATTTTCTACCACAAAAATCACAAGAACTTAAATTCTTGTGAACCTTGCACAAGAATTTGTCAGCATGTACTTTCCGAAAGAATGCATGAAAGTCTAAAAGGTCTGAAATTACAAGATATCCCTTTCAGGATAGGATGCAGTGAAGCAGGAGGGTAGGCAAAAATGTAAATGAACTGAGATGGTTCTAAACCAGCATATGAAAAAAGAAAGGAGCATATTAATAAACTAAATCCTTCTATACAGTTACAAGCACAGAAAGTATTTATTCTTCAGATTGCATAAAGACCAAATGAACATTTTACCAGAATAAGTCCAATGATGTTTGTAGGCTGCTCATAGTAGACTGGCACTCTGCTATGCCCTTTCTCCAAAATTAAATTCATTAGCGCCCTATTAGATAACAAGTATCACATAAGTAATCAGAACAAAGTCAAAAAAGACTGCTAAGTAAGCCTTCTATTGAAAACTTTTCCAAAGCATGCAACACCTGTCAAGTTTGGCATTGATATCAATAGCAAAAGTTTCAGATATGGACGTCATGGCATCACTAGCTGTTTTCTCAGTAAGTTCAAGTGCTCCAGCAATAATTGTTGTCTCATCATGTGTGAGTTCTCCACCTTTTCCAGCCTGCTTACAAGCAGAAGACTATCAATCGGACAAGATAAGAAATGAGGGAAAAAGCAAGACTATTGGATGGAAGTTTTGAAGAGTTCCATTTTAGAGAAATAGTGAAAGAAAAAAAAAATTTCCCCCCGGGGGGGGGGGCTGTTGTTGTCGGGAATGGGACCAAATCTGTGTCATAACTTAAAATAGTAAGTCCTTGTTTCACATACAGAATACTTTTCAGAAATGTAGCTGCTTACCTCATTACCATGCAAATCAACAAGAGTTTTCAACTCAGCTCTGCGGAAAAGAGCTACATGTCCATGTCCTAGCAGAAAGTCTAATAGCTGAAAATAACAGAGAACAAGAGTTACCACGAAGACTAATTAGTTTGACTGACCAATGATTTTGCCAAGTAATGGAATGCAATATTGCTAAGAAAACACAAGTATCACCTTGCTTATTGGAAATGCTACGGGAAAGCAGACCCAAACAAGAACCCGAACAAATGGGGCTACAGCTGCACCAATAGCCAAACCATATCTGGAACATACAGATTGTGGTATAATCTGTTCACACAGACTAGTAGTAATTAGTGCATGCAAACTCACCGTGCCAAACAAATTAAGATATTAATGTTGTAAAAAGTAGCTTGAGTTCTCTAAAAGCACTTCTTTTGAAAATGTATCCATACTACAAATAACTCGAGTTTTCTAGAAAGCACTTCTTCTATCAGAACAGATGGACAGACCTATCCCCATCTCAACTACATAGGTAAAAATAACTCAGGGCAAAGGAATCAGTTTTTAGTGGGACCATCTGTAAGGAATGCCCTAATAAACCTGATAAGTTGCACCAGCAAATTCAACCAGCTGTCTGTCTGCTCCTACTTTTATGGCTCTCTTCTAAATAAATGTTTCCTAAGATAAATATCTCACCTCACCAAATAGAAGTATCAATGTAACTGAAATCAGGATAGCACCCCAAGCAATAACCAGACTATCCAGAAAAATGGGGAGTGCCTGAAAAAAGAACCATCTCAAAATATCAGGTACTTCACAATATTTGTAATTAAATAGCTTGTTTCAATACATCAAAATATATGCACCTCCATGGCTGCGGCATTGCAAATTAGCAGGGTGCACAGCAATAAGTGCTGTTTTCGGACAACTGGCAATATCTTTTCTGTTGTGAAAAAGTACAAGCTGTCAATTGTAGCAGTATCCAACCAAATTAAAAAGAACTAGAGAAGGAAATACAGTTCTGACACCTTCGCTGTTATTCAGTGTGAAAAACATTAAAAAAAACAAAAACAAAAGCAAAATCAATTGGTATACCATATTTGGCGTTCGTAACTTGTTTCATCACCCGGGCCAGCACTAATCATCGTATAAATATTTTTATATCTCGCACATTTTTCATCACATTACAATGTTTGTATCTCTTTGTATTGATTTAGTCCAACTAAAGGTCATACCCAGTACACAAGACACCTGCTTACAGCAGGCCCTGGGAGAGGAGGTAGTAAGTAGGCAGCCCTACCCCAACTTTTTTGTGGAGAGGTTGATTACACTGCCATTACTCCCAGTAATCACCTCTATTTAGTCTAGCTAAATACCCCCAAATGGGAAAATGCATGCCTCATTCTCTTTTGTAAGAAATGCCTCTCTACCTCCTAAGATAGCAAAGACGCATCCTGATTTACAATGTGACACACACAAACACACTTTCCCAAATGCAGGCAGCAGGAAGTACATAATTTTATAATGATACGTTTGTCCTTCAAATGAATGAGAAAGACAAGAAAATATTTACTCCGTTTTAAAAAATGAAAAAAAGAAAAAGAAAACAGAAACGGATATTATAGAGACCAATTAAGACTTAATGTGAGCATTGTGCTTTATCAAGGCATACTGGTGCAAAAATCCAGCCCAATCATAGCAATTATAAACCCGGAATTTAATTCATTACCACGGAAGGAGATATTTCCCATGTCAATGACTGGCTTGTCAGTATCCAAGTCAAGGTCCTTTGCAGATTCACAATTTATGCAAGTTGTGGTGCATCTATGAAGGCTCTCCTTCAATTCCTTGCTCAGAAATTGTATTGACAACACTACTACTTAACAGCTTTTTATTTATTTATTTATTTTGGGTTTTAGGTGGGGGGAGGAATAGTCCAAACAGCAGACCAAGAGGAACTAGCCTGCTAATACTTACGAATGAACAGTAACATTGTTGCACCAAAGTTTAGCAGTAGTATAGGAACCAGCAGTACAGACAAGTCAAAAATGTTGAGAGAGAGAGTGAGGGGGACAGTACTCCAGCAGCATATAGAAACCTAGCCTTAACAATTATGGTACAGGACGCATGCTATGCAGTGACAGGACCACTAATTCATTAACAGATGAGAATGATTGATATAAACGACCATTACAGAGTAAGAACACTCCAAATCCATAAGCTAAACTGAAAGGTAAACAATGCCCCATCAAAAATGAACATTTCAAAATAGACACATTAATCCAGGCCCCAAAATGTAAAACCACTTTATTACACTTTAGGACAATTTTATGGCTGATCGTCGAGAATACGATAAACAAAGAACCCAGAAACATCACCACAAAAGATCGCTCACTCAGTTTCAAGATTTCATAAAATGTTTCAATCTCACCATTTCACAACTTTGCGTAAGGTGGCTGTCAGTTCATATGCAATAAACTCGTTCTCAATCATGGATTTGTACCATCACATGCTATTGCAAAAGACAAATTATCATTCAATTTTACCAAAACATCCCAACGCACCCTTAATGCCAGATCTCAACAAAAAGAGCACCAAAAGTAGATAAGCATGTAATTAGCATCAATTATCGACAGCTAAGAAATGAGAGATATAAGTTTAATCGAATATATAAACATATACCAGCGTGTTTGCGATCCTTGGGAGTTCCCGACTTCGCAAGAACTTCAAGATCAACGAGACTCATCGACATGAGCCCCAAAGTGAGCCCGGACATCAACCCAGCGAACAAAACAAGAAACACGATTATCAGTATGTGAATGAAGAAGTCCGATCCGCAACATTTGTAGTGCACCGCCATTCAGTTCCTTCTCTTTCTTTTCCCCAACTCTTCGTCTTCTACTTCAAACCCTCAAAAACAAAAGCCCTTAAGCAAATGTTAAAGAAACGACAACCAGACCACAAAAACCTCCATTGCCAAACCTTCTCACACACGCCTGCAATCGATCAAAACCCTACCTACCTCTCCAGAAAGTACTCGTAGAGAAATGTCTCGAACAAGAAACAGACGGATTATTGAACAACGGCGGTCACAGTTTGTACATGTTTTCGAGAATGATTTAGAGAGATAAAGATGGGTGAAGGCTTCTGACAGTTGAGAGAGAGAGACGGTTACGCAAATTGCCTGATGATGTAATAAAGGGAACGCCACAACCGACTGTTGTCTCTTAAGTTGTAAAGAGATATAAGATTTGCCGGCGGAGACAGTGACGGAAAATTACCGGCGACAATGCCACGAATACGATAGATAGCTTTTGCTTGTGTGAGTTTGTGTGACGTGTGACCTTCCCCAAATAATCCCCACAATGCGGTTTGGATCTCTACAGTTCCTTATTGCTTTCAGGTTATCGTAGCAGTGTGTTTGGCAGCTTGTTTGGAGAAAGGAAAATAAGGTTTGATTTTTCATTTAGAATTGGGTGTGATGTTTATAGCATTAACCTCGCCACTTTTTATTTAAACAGGATGTGTGAAGTTTGGCTTTTTCAAAAAAACCAATTTAATAGCTTGTTTGGAGTCTAATGAAAGGAAGGTTTGGTTTCTAATTTAAAAATTGAGCGTGTATTGTTTATAGTCTCAATATTTACTTTCTATTTAAATAGATTGCATGGAGTTTGGCCTTCTCAAAAAGATCATTCTTTTGACCTGCTAGTATGTTCTCCAATATTTGAGTATGCACCCAATGCATGTGGGATTTTTTGGACCCGAAATCATATGGGTCTCATGTGATTTTGTGTTATTTATAGTATTAACCTCCGCTTTTTATTTAAATATGTTACATGAGATTTGGCTTTGTAAAAAAAAAATAATATTTTTTAATTATACATGATAGCATTAAGGCCTGATTTGGCCCTTGTTGTTTTCGTAACTTTTTTACTATTTTTTTTTCTTTAGTAACTTTTTTTAACAAAAGTTAACTTTTTTATTTTTTATATGTTTTTAAGTTATACATACTCATTTAAAAAAATAAAAAAATTGAATGTTGGTTGAAAACAAAAACTATTTTAGAAGAAAAACAATTGACTTAAATAACTTTTCTTATTTTAGTGACATTTTTCAACTAAAGTTCAATTTTCTTTAGAGGAAGATATAACATAATTATTTATATCTGAACAGGAAGAGTTCAAAATTCAGTATCTAAATATGCTATAGAGAACTTCATATATTCTTCATGGCCATTGAAATGAAGTACTTCATTGTGAATTAGAGAGATGCATATATTGACTTGGTGACAGGAAGTTCATAAATTTGGGCCTACAGTTTTATTCACACTCAAAAGCTCTCAAAACTCTGGCTAAATTTAATATTTGGGTAATCTAAATCAATCCTTAGTCTGTTTGGCTTATACGTTGTTTGTATGTATTTATATATGTAATCTTTACTTATCATAATTGAAACCAAACGGGGGGTTTTGTGGTTGAAGTTGGTAGACTTTGAAAATCGGGTAATAACACTTTGTTTAATCCGGATTATCCAACAAAAAAAATCTTTGTTTGGGGGTAATTTTACCTATAACAGACTTGGTTGAGATCATAAAAAATAAAATGGATCCTCCACACAAATTTGACCCGTGTTCGGCATACTTAGAATTAAGCTCATTTCAAATTGACTTGTTACATAAACAAATCAAATTTAAACATATTTAAAATTCATTAATTTTTTTAAATTTTGCTCACATGCGCTCAAGTCAATAAATTTATCTGCGCTCTAAAATTACAGTAAAATTTAAGTTACTCGAGCTCAACCCACAATTAATTCGGTTCAAACTTGTTTGAAATTAGTTCTAAAAATAAATAAATTAACTTAAATATATTTTAAATTTTTAAATAAGTCATTACTCCAAATTGACTCAACTCGTTTACAAGGATGTTGTTATGAAAAGTGGCATGAAATATGAACATATGATTTGAAAGTATGGCTTGGCATTGACGCATTGGTTTTTGCTTTTTCTCATTTTTATATGTAAACGCTTCTCTTTTTCCTTTCGTTTTTTTTTTTTCTCCCTCTTTTTCATGTGTATTGCCCTCTCAAAATTCAAAAATATATCTTGGCCTGTCAAAATTTAAGAATTTTACCTTATCTGCTTAATAAATTTTATCTTGACCTTTCAAAAATCAAGTATTTTACCTTGGTCCCTCCAATAAAAGTTTTTTATTCCATCCCCGGCTATCGGTTAAATTCATCTTAAAAAGGTATTATACCATTCGTATGCTTGAAGTGAGTGTCAAGAATCAACACATGCATTTGCATTAAATTAAAGAAAGATACTATATCAGTAGTCGCAATGCGTGTATAAAAAAAATAAGTTACTCATATTTATCAAAAAATTAGTTAAAAAATTAAATAACTATAAAATAATTTAATTTAATTTCAAACCTATATAGTTTTGCTCTTATTGTAATCCTTTTCTGTATATGGATCAACTATTTATTTACTTTAAAATAAATTTAAATTTGAGAAAATGTTATGAATATTTTACCTATCATATTGCAATGTTGTACTTAATAGAGATTTAATAAGAAATAATTTTATATTTAATGAGATAATGTGTAGAAACTTAAGTGGATAAAATATTGTATTCAAGTAGAAAACTTTATTAGACTGTAGTATGAATTGTAATAATCTATAGAATTTTAATTAGATAAGATTTTGTTCTTAAAATCATATTACGTATTATATTACTTGATTGGATAGTACTATATATTTATTATATTTCATGAGATATTTTGTAGAGGCTTAATTAGACGTAACTTTAAACTTAAATAAGGAACTATATTATATGATAGCACTATGAATAATAACTGAACAAATTAATAATTATCTAACAATTATTCCTATGATATGACATTTTAAAAGTATAAGAACATTTAAAAAGTCACGTAAAAAATAAATAAAATATAAGAACAAACCCAATTTATATATATATGTGATTGCCTTGATACTTAGATTTATGATTTAATATGTAAGGAAATCAATACGTTCACGGCACGTAGCAAGTGAATCAATAGAAAAATGATAAAAACCACCAGCCGAAGTTGAAAAGTAATGAAAGTGTTGTTATGGGAAAGCTTGCAAAGTCTGCCTGTAAATTGACAAACGACGAATAAGAACGTACATGTTTAAAGAGGAGAAAACAACATTGAAAGTGATTTCAAGCCAAAAATAACACCACTTGTGATTTTTTATTTTAAAATAAGAACCACTAGGAAATGATGAGAACTGGGAAGTAGGAAATTTTCACTTGATTTACATTTGACTTTTAGGTTACGTATGGATTTGTGAATTTAAAATGAATGAAATTGGCATCGTTCATTTAGGGAGGACAGCCTTTAATTCAATATAATTTTTAGGCAACATACATATCTCGTACCTCTATTCAATCCTTCACCTTAGAATTATTTATCTGCCTCCAATAGGTAATTTTCGTGCTATTTTGTAAAGTCTAACCTCAAATCTCTTTATCTCAAATCTGTTAGTCCAAATGATTTAGGATGTTAGTTTTCTGAATTAACATACTCTAAAACCTTTATCCCTTGGACTAGGGGTGTTCACTAGTTTGGGACGGGTCGGAGTCACACGTCACTCAACCTGACTATATCGGATTAAAAAATTTTAGAACTGCACTTACCTCATATAATGATTGGGGCTTAAAGGGGCTTAAACCTGTCACTCAACCCGACTGTATTGAATTGAAAAATTTTAGAGTCGCACTCGGCCCATATAATATGATGGGGTTGGTTCGAGTTGCCGATTTGAAAAAATAGATGCTCGACACTCAAACCAAACATAGTTGGGTTAGTCGAAATCCACTTGTTATCCACTCATAAAGTGATCAAATTGGGTTGTTTAGTGTAGGGTCAGTTAGGTTGGCCGATTTTTTTAACAGCCCTACCTTAGACTCTATACTTGAATGAAAATAAAGTTTTTATACTCTAAAGATTTTGAGCTTGTGGGTCGACCTAGTGGTCTGGCCAGCTCATAAGGTCCGAGTTCAAGCCTCGGCATCCCCCTCCTCCATACTCTAGGTAGATAAATAGATATTGTATTGTTTTCTTAATGTACTAACAAGAAAAAAGAAAGTCAAAAATTTTAATTTCCCAAATGTTGAGGGAGAGCAAAGCCCAAGCTGTGTTTGATCATTTATCTATTTATTAACAGCTTGTTTGGAAGGAAAAAGAATGGAAGGAAAAATCATTGTTTGTTTTCCTTTTCTTATTTGATTCTATCTAGAAGGGAAATGAAAGAAAAAATAGAGAAAATTTTTTAAATCACTCTCTCTCTTTCTCTCTCTTCTTTGTTTTCACTTTTCTCTCATTTTCATCACAAAACCAAACAAGGAAGGAAAAATATATTTTTTTTTATTTTCTCTTTCCCTCCCTTTTCCTTTCCTCCCCCAACTTCCAAACAGGCTCTAGTGTGATGAACTCAACTTTGGGCTTAAAATATTGAGCTGAGCCCAGTCTAGAGGATCGGTTCAGCCCGCCGGAACTCTTAACTAAACAGACATAGTCTGGGCAATCTAGCCCAATTGAACCACTGGTTTAGACTTTAAACCCTAATTGGCTGACGGAGCCATTTCCATAATGTCGGCACACACTAGAGTTACGAGAAATTATTCAGTATTATTAGAGTATCACGTGTTTTTTTTATTTTATCGACATAATTCCAATCTTTAATGCTTTGTAAGTTTGTGGTCCAGTAACAGGACTTTTATGCTAGCCATAAGTTGTAGTTTTCCTATTTTGATCTCACAAGTTCAGTCCTGGTAGAGCTTTGATTCATCTGTTAATGACCCATCGGAGCTGCGTGTGTATATAAATGTGCCTGTTTATGTGGTTTAAGCCCCTTTATCAACCTTTCTTGGCCAAATTTTATCTGGACCTAAAAAATCAAGGAATTGAATTGTAGATTAAAACCAAAAAAGTAAAAAAAAAAAATTAAGTCAACTGTTGACATTAATATTTGAGTTTAATTACAGGCAGCACTATGCTTATGCCACTCTAGGGTTTTGGGAGAGGTAGATATATTCAGTCTTACCTTGCATACGAAATATTGATTTTGTATCTTATTATTAGGTTGAAAGCCTAAACATTTTGTAACAAAAAATATGACCATTCTTGCTAGATTAATTAATTGTCTCTAAATAATTAAGATTAATTAAGGTGGAACAAGGACGAACCTAAGTGTGGGGCAAGAGGGCTCCATCCTTAGATTGTTGAAATGGTGCTTGGCCTCATAATTTTTGTTTATTTATGATAAAAATGAGTGATTTGGCTCCCCTTAAGTTTTTAAAATTTTATTTATATCCCATAATTTTTAAGTGTTTGGGAAGTATTAGTCTCTTAAAATTTAAAATATTTTACCTTTAAGTACCCAAAGTTTCAAAAAATTTTAACTTGACCCCTTCAAGAGAGTTCCTGATCCGCCCCCGAGGTGGAGAATGGCACTGTCAGATGTTTCCCCCAAAACATGGCCTTACTAGATCTTAATCCAGTTCTTCTCTATATGATAGAGTAGTGGGCTAATGTGCGCCGGGTTTGAGCACCACCATCCTCCATGGCCACAAGAGATCACCACCACGATTCAAAGAAAAACACCCCTCTCCCCTCCTCGTGCTACACCTCCTTCCTCTTTCTCTCTCTCATCTGCCTCGCCTCTCTCTTCCTCGCTTTCTCTCTCTTCAAAACCTCCTCCACCAAGGCCCCTCTCTCTCCTAAACAGCAGAGAAACTTCGAGTTCAAGCACACTGAAACCTCCGAAACGGACAAGGAAGTATCGGATGGACTCTGCGATTACTCGGATGGGAAGTGGATCTACGATCCAACGGTCAGATCTACACGGTACGACCACACCTGTAAGGAGATATACAAGGGTTGGAATTGCATTGCCAGTAACAAATCCAACGCTCTTGATATTGTCAAGTGGCGCTGGAAGCCCAATCACTGTGATCTTCCGCGGTTCGATCCTCTTCGGTTCCTCCAACGCTACAGAGACACCAATATTGGTACTATCTCTCTTCCTTAGTTTAGACTGGAGATAATGTAATTCATAAGCTGTTAATAAACGTTCGATGTGTCTTTCGTGTTTGCTTAATGAATTCGTTCAAATTGAGCTCTGTTGGTTCTTGAGAAATTATAGCGGAAAAAGAACAAAAGAAATCATTATTTTGTAATTTTGGTTTTTCGTTGCCGAGAACCCAACTTGGAAAAGCCAGATATAACTTAGTAACTCTATACAAATGGACTGTAGTTAAACCATATGCAATGTCATCGTATCACCAATTTTATCATCCAAAGCAATGCGGCAGTGTCATTTTGTTGATTTGTAGGGTACTCTTGTCAAATTTGTCCTGTTCTTTAAAATGGTTTGAGAATAAAAAAAATGCATTTGTTTTGCAGATTCTTTTGATACAAAAACAATATAAATCAGAGGAGTCAAAATTTTGCTTTGTTCTTGTTTATTTTGTTTTCTTAGCAAGAGAGCTGTGGTGAAATGTATATGTATGTGTAAACTCCTTATATGGTGTAATTTTGAGCTATTCCCATGAACGTCTTTTTTTTTTTTTTTTTTTTTTCCGTTCATCAGTTAATTATATGATCAATGTTTCTTTTGATTTTGTTTATCAGTTATTATGCAATTTGTAGACCTTATGCATCTTTAACAGTGCAGGATTCATAGGTGACTCCTTAAATAGGAATATGTTTGTTTCTCTTTTCTGTACTTTGAAACGGGTGTCTGGGGAAACGAGAAAGTGGCGACCTGTTGGAGCTGACCGTGGCTTTACCTTTCTGCCTTACAACCTTACTATTGCATATCATCGGACAAATCTATTGGTGCGTTATGGTAGGTAAGCTATATTTATTGGATACTATAATCATGTGATTGTTTTATAGACTCTCATTATTGTAAACTATGCTGTATTTCCTTCCTGTCCTTCTCCACTTCTCTAGAGTTGGAGAAAACTAGTAATTGATATATCTCTGTGTTTGTTATTGGTTATATATGGGAGTTTTCAATTCCGTAACATTCTTCATAAACCTACTACGAATATTTCAGAGTCTTGGTTGGTGTAGTCATTCAGGTTTTCCAATCAATTCATGGTAGAATTCTATAGTACATAGGTCTATATCAAACTCGCGATTGCTGGTTAAAAGAATGCCATAGAGTCAGATACAAAGTGATCATAGTGGAAAACTGATTTTCATGAATTTCCTTGGCTATCATGAATCATTCTGCTAATCAGTGTCATGATTGAGGTATATTGGCAATTTATCATGGAAGTGGTGCGTGAAATCAGTTTACCTCTTTAATGAACTATTTTTTGGTTGGTGTGGCTTGAGACAAAAGATCAGTCACTTTGGATATAGTTCCCCACTTCTACCCTATTAACAATGACGTACATGAGATTGTCTAGATATTCATTTCTAATAATTTTTCTATATATTTAAGTTGTTTGTTTTATCTTTTGGTGTTGTTGATATGCCAAAGTCCAAAGTAGATTCCATGTAGACAGTTACATGTTTTCACCGCATTTCACACAGATATGTTTCGTTTGTATATTGTACAGGTGGTCAGCCCACAGTAATGGTGGTGTGCTAGAGTCTCTTGGATATAAAGAGGGTTATAGGGTTGATGTTGATATTCCCGAAGGAACATGGGCAGAGGCTCTGAGTTTCCATGATATCCTCATCTTTAACACGGGACACTGGTAATACTATTTTCCTCTTGGAACACTAGCTTATGTACGATGAATTGATGACTTGAAATTTAGGATGGCATTGTCTTTTGCTTTACGAATGTGGCTAATGCCTACGTCTTCCTTAGTTGCATCAAAAAAAAAAAAATGTCTCCCTTAGTGCTTAGAAAATTTAGTTCTATGTATATGGTAAACAAAGACTGCCCCATAGTTGTTAAAGGCACAGCTAGGCCCCTGAAAAGCCTTAAGTTCATCAAGGCTTGAACAAAGCACTTCACTCTTATAGGCATGCCATTTAATCAGGCCTACATAAAGTCCAGGTTCAAGAAAGCCACACCTTTTTCCTTTGTTTTTAATAATCCAATTGCATCTTTATTTTTATCTTTTTATTTTTTAATGGCCGGTAGCTGGTATGCATTATCATAGTTGTGATCTTATAGGTAGACAATATCATTTAATCTTTTCAAAGTAGTTATGGTTGACTATTTGAAATAGAAATCTCAAGTGCTTAATTTTTAGCATTTAGAATTATGCAGTATATACATATATGCGTTTACATTGATATATCTTTCTTAGTTGATATCTAAGAAAGATATCTATCACACAGTGTTTTACTTCACTCATGCTTGTACTTAGTGTTGTGCCTTGCGCTCTCTAAGTGACCTTGGGCTCTCTAAGTGACCTTGGGCCTTGGCACCTTAGTGTGCCTTGAGCCTTTAATAAATATGGACTGCCCCTCTGGATTTTCGAACCAGGGGAATATGAATCTTCCCATTTGGGGAGAAGTCCTCTCCATTGGTTTCCACATCCTTCCTGTTGTGAGGTCTAAGTTAGCAGCACATTTTCTTCCTGATATAGTATTAAGCACTCACGCCCACTGAGGACTAGCAGCCCGCATAAATGAAATAGCAGCTCATAAAATTGCATAGATGTTTTTCATTTGCCACAGTTCTTAGTTTGTTGCTCACTTGTCTCATAGCAATTGTTCAAGTTGATGGTTTGAATGAGTTTATGTGGGTTGATTTTTCTAACTCATTATTTGACTTGTTGGTTCTTTTTTTAGGTGGTGGGCTCCTTTAAAGTTTGACCCTGTAAAATCACCCATGCTTTTCTTTGAAAACGGTTTGCCTGTGACGCCTCCAGTACCTCCTGATGTTGGCCTTGATATGGCTTTAAAACACATGGTATGACACTATTCTTCTTTTCAAAGTTCTGGATCAGATACAAGAAAAGCTCAATATCAACAAATCACATTAGGCATTGCAAATTGTGCTGTAAATAGACTTTACACGAATAATTCATGTACACTTGTCGCCATGTTGCAGAGTGGGCAGGTTTTTAATCCATACTTGTCCACGACTAGAATTTCCCCATCTGAAGTTTTCTTTTCTTTTTTTTTGATTGGTACCATCTGAAGTTTTCAATAACAGCAAAAATGTGCTTTTTTTGTGTGTGATTTTCAGTTCAAATGGCATGAAGGGATTTGCATTTCCAAACCTCAGTATTTCTGAAGAGGCATTGCAAATTGATTTGTTAATACATTTGGATTCACCAATTGTAGTTGATACTTCGAAAATCACAATGATACCTTACTCCAAATTACAAATCTATTGAACGTGAGAATATATGACTTAATCGATCCAGGTGGAAACAGAAGTTATTTGTAACTATGCTTGTTTTCTAAGTTCATAATGTTGATTTGACCAGTTTTTTTATGCATTTTAATTGACAGGCATCATTTGTGGAGGGAAGAATGAGACCAAGTGCAATCATATTTTTTCGTACGCAATCCCCTCGACATTTTGAAGGAGGTGACTGGGACCAAGGTGGTTCTTGTCAGCGGTTACATCCTCTATTGTCAGAGGAGGTAAATCTCAATTATACACTTAAGATTCGAGGACAATAGTTTTTCCGTAGCAGTCCCTTCTACTTGCCTGGCTGTATTATTTCAGTTAGTGTTTGCAACAAGTAATTCAACGGTCATGCATTGGGTGCCTGTTGTGCTTTCAGGTTGAAAAACTTTTCTCTCTGAAAAATAACGGAACAAATGTGGAGGTACGCCTTGTGAACCAGCACTTGTACAAGGTCCTCAATCGCTCTGGTTTCAATGTATTGGACGTGACCCCCATGAGTGAGTTTAGAGCAGATGCCCATCCATCCACAGCTGGAGGGAAGAAACATGAGGATTGTATGCACTGGTGCTTACCGGGAATCACAGATACTTGGAATGACTTGTTCATAGCCCATCTAAACAACATTAAGGGTCCGAATTGAAAGGTTACTCTTCTATTCTTAACATGAAATTGCTCCTTATTTGTTTGTTGGAAATTCCTTTTTTGGCTAGCCGGCATGCTGGGGTTGGAATTGATAGGGTAGGTTTCAGTTCCAATTGTTATGGACTGCTAGATATGTTCTTTGTACAATTATCATTTTTTTCCGCTAAAATTTATAATGATCACCAACCCATTTGAAACAGATGATTAGAATCTGGTTGTGGAGGAAGTTTGAGCAGTTATATCTATACTATTATATAGCAAACACTTGAGGTTTGGTAAAGCTTGATTGCTGAAGCCTGTCACAAAAAGATAAATATTATGGAACAGAATGATAATTTTAATCTAACTCAACTAAGTTCTTTTATTTATTTAATTTTTTGAATAGACAACTAACTCCCTTTAATTAGAGCATGAAGTGGGGATTAAGTGGTAATCGTGGGTGCACATATTGTGTGTGTCCCACTTCTAGTATATATATATATATACATATATATTCATGCAGATTCAGCTTTCAAAAGTACAAAGACAGATCTACTTCAAAAGATCGGTAATGATAGACAAAGTGAAACCCAACACGATTTCTACTAGGTAGACAATTTTTATAATATTGCATGCATTGCAAGTTAAGAAGCATAGACACTCCGTTTAGGGTGCTGTATCTGTGTTGAACATATATTAGAGGCACATACTTCTTAGACACGCTGGGCACTTGTCGGACACTCCAATTACCATGTTTAATATTTTTATTAATATTTTTTTAATGGACACTTTTCAAATATATCGAGGACATATGTGTCCATTAGTTGGACATGTATTGGAATATAGCGGGATTAAAATAAAGTATTTTATTTTTGAAAACTTGAAAGTATTAAATAAAGTCTAATTTATAAATTTCAAAACTTTAGAATACCAAAATATTAAACACCAAATCTAATTCTTCAAAATTTTAATTTATTAGCTGTTATATTATAGTTGTAAAATAATTTAATTGTTTTCATCTTATTTTTAATGATTTATAAATTTTACGTTTATATATATAACAAATAAATATATATAAATATCTTATTTTACTATGTTTCCAAAGTATTCGTGTCTTTATTTTATTAAAATGTTGTCTCTTGTGTTCATATTTCTATCCGTACTCACATCTATATTCATGCTTCTTTATTGCAGGTATCACAAGGTAGAACATATTAAAATAACAATAGGATGTCTATTTATGTTAGATTCTGGGGTACACCCTCTGAAAAGTACTTGTTCTTCTTCCTCCAATTATGTTGCAAGAAACCGTCCCAGATGGCGTGACATTTTCCAATCACCATCATTCACGAGTCTCTAGAGTTTTGTCACAACGTGGCAAAAAATACATCACGGGTTAATCATATTTGCATCGCTCATGGGCAGGGCGGATTTAAGATATGACAAAAGTTATATAGAATTATATATAAAAAAAAAATTTTGAGACAAAAGTTATATAGAATCATATATAAAATTCTTTTGTAAGTGTAAAATTTTTTTAGTTCTTTAAAAGTAAAAAGCAAAAAAGAAAAATCCTAACAAACAGAATCTAGTGATGCCAGGAGGGAGTGTGACTTTGTACAAATGTTGTATACACTCCTTAGCAAAATTGTGATTATTTATAAATTAAAAGGTGATTTTATATTTTCTTCACAACTTCAAAATTTTATTTTACAAATAGTCTTTACGACTTTTCATATTTTGAAAATAACACTTGATAATCTCATTTGACATGTTATTAAAAATATCTTTCTCATTATATACAATCAATCTATGATTTATTTACTGATCATTTATTTCGGTTGTGAAGCCTATTCTTCACAAATTTTCATAGAAAAAAACACTTTCTCTATGATTGCAATCGCAAGAGATAAAATTAGTGCCAAAATCAGGAGATCCATAAATACTTAGAGTTTGAAATTTTAAGAGAAGTTTTGAGTGTTTTGGTCACAACTCATGGGTCATTGATAGATAGAATGAAAACGCTAAAATTTGAAAATTTGAAATGTTTTTTAGAATAGACAAATAAAATATTGAAAGTATGCATAATAACATTTTAATTTAATATTAGAATGGAGAATTGTGTTTGTGTTATTTACTTAGCTAAATAATGAGGGATTAATAAAATTCAACTAAATAACATGCAGGTGTTAGTAAATCTATATCTTTTACCTACAAATTAGTCAATTTAGTGGAGGCAAAGGCAAGTGTTAATAAATTTAGTGGGAGCAATACACTATATTTATAATCTTGGATAAAATAAATATACATAAATTTTTTAAAAAAATAATAAAAATTGTCAGATCAATAGGACTAGCTGTCTCCACTCGTCTCACGGTCCATCCGCCCTTGCTCACGGTGGCAAAGGCAGGCGATAGGTCATTGCCAATTGACTCACAGATCATGCATCTGAGAATACATGAGCTAAATCTCTTCATTCCTCGGTGCAGAAAGTCTGTTAATATTCTGTTGACAATATGAAAGCAGGGTCTTCAAATTTGAGTGTTAGACATCATTTTCTAGTCAGGTCTTCCTTTGATCCAAGTCATTTGAACTCTTCTAAAATTTATGAAGGTATGAACGCGAGTTCGACATGAATTGTCAGACATTAACTTAACAAATTTATATAGTAATTTGAGTTTATCATATAAATATGCATAAAACTTCTGAATTATGTATGAAATGCTCTATAATACTTTATAAATACTATTTTATTCTAGGACACATTAAGAAATATGAATGTTTTGCGGTGTCATTGAACATAGATATTAAATAAATTCGATACTTAAATACATACTCACACTTCTATTTGAGTTCATGCAACATGGTTAAAAATTAATCAATTCTAATTACTATCATCATTATTATTGTTAACGCAACGTAAGAATCGAAGGCGAAAGGATAACGCCAAATGGTGGTTTATCACCTGCAACTATAATCCACCGGGAAATTATATCGGTCAACGTCCTTACTAAGGAAGCATTTATGTCAGACAGAGTTTGGTCTAGTGTCAATCGCCGGAGAGTCTGAATTGAAGTTTCATAATCATGCAGTGATCGGATGAATATGAATACGGATACAAATATGAAATATATAACTAGCTTGTACGTATCTTCCATGGAATGGAGCCTAAAAAGAAGATTCAAAGGCTGGCCTTGGTAAATGCTTGAAGTTTTTCATGAATTTTGCTTGAAGGAACTTGTTAATGTTCGTTTGTATAGTATTCTGTAATATATACACACAGATATAAAGAAAAAGAAAATGCTTGACGTGATTCGTGCATGTTGGTTGAAGGAATTTGTTAATGTTCATTTGTATATATAGAGTTTTATGTTAATAGTTATTCTGTAATATATAAATATGAATATGAATACGAGATATATATCTAGCTAGTATCTTCCATGGAATGGAAATTAAAAAGAAGATTCAAGGGCTGGCCTTGGTAATTGCTTGAAGTTATTCATGCATTTGTACATATATAGTATCATGCAATCAGTAGCGGACCCAGAATTTTAGATGAGAGAGGGCTAAGGTAAAAAAAAATTTGTTCAAAGGAAGGTAAGGTAAAAGTTTTTAAATTTTAGGAGGGCCATTACACTATAATTTTTTGTAAACATGCAAAAAATTCATAAGGCTATAAGGGAATTTTAAAAATTTTGGGGCCATAGCCCCTGCCTGCCCCTTCGTCCGCCACTACATGCAATACATATATTTATTCACATACTGTTTCAATCATCATTTTGTCAAAACAAAAGACGAGAAAAATAGGGTTGAAGAAATAAGGCGAGCTGGTCGTTGGAAAAGAAATGGAATTAAAGCAACAAAGCATGTCAAAAATAACAGTTACCCGTCCATTGGTAGTGAAATCAGTTTCAGCTTTCAAGTACAATTAATTCGTAATTCAAACAATTAATTAAAGCTTAAGCTAACTCTATAAAAATATTAAGGGGGTCGAGGGAGGAGAGAGATTAAGAAAGAAATAAGATTTGTTCTATTATAATTCTGAATTTTTTTATGTTAAGTTTTTTTTTTCTTATTCGTTTCTATTAGAATCTCTAAAAAGAGATTAATCTTTTTTTTTTTGTTGGTAGTTCAGAAAAAATAGCAACTGAGAATCAAGTATAGAGATTCCTTTCGACAGAAGTGTCGGCCATTTCAGCAATCAGGTTCCGTCTTCTTGGACTGCCAAAAGTTCCTCTTGATCAGTTCCCCTTTCGGCTATATATTATGTTGGAAAACAATAAAAATTTTGGCCCTTGCTAATGGAAACCACCACAATTTCTAGAAGCTAAAAAAGAGTCATATAAATTTATATATATATATATATATATATATATAAATATAGAAGAACAGGTGATGACTATCTCCTTATACGGTTAAGATCTTTCTTCTCTTATTCAATAAGAAATCGAGTTAAACTGTTTTGATATCATTTGTCACGATTCGAACACTTATCATTTAACTCCAAAGCTCAAGTTAAAATGTCAGGTTGTTAGGTGATATTACTTATTTTTCTTATATGACTTAAAACTTTCTTTCTTCTTCGGTTCAATGTGAGATGGTGACAATATATCAAAAGGTTGAACGTATATCATATATATCTAGGGCAATGGGAAATGAAAAATGTGGTCCAACGTCCCCTTTTTCAAAAATATTTCTTGTTCTTCTTCCTTCCAACTACTGTTGGTCATGTGGGCTGTCTGCGGAAAACCGTCCGCTGATGGCGTGACATTTCCAAAGGCATATAATATAATTTAATCAAATATGTACAGGAAGATGCATCAGCGTCAGCATCAGCATCACGGGTTAATCATATTTCCATCACTCATGGGGACGTATACATCACTGGTGATATATAAGCTTTTTCAGTATATGTATATATGAAAAATATTATTTTTTTTAAAAAATTTATACAAAAAATTTTATTAGAGTAATGTGACAGTGGCATTAATATAATTATAAAAAATCACAATAGCTATTTTGTTTTACAATGAATAATTCTCATTCAATTATATCATTTTAATGATAATTTTTATATAAATTTGTTAATTGTATATATAGCATTACTAATATATTTATATGTACATATCATGTAGATCATTTTTTATGTTTCTTTCACTTCTTGGGAGTGAAGTTGTGGTCTACTCAGTTTCCAAAGTCTTAATATTCGTTTGACAATATGTAAAGTTGTAAACCATGTCATGGAAATTCTACTACTAGACATGTGAACCCTATCATTAAAAAAAGAAACACTAATTTTGTGTTTGTAATACGAATTTATCAAGAGAAAAGTAACGAAAAAATAAAATTTAAGAAAAAATAAAACAAAATAAAAGAGAAATTTTATTTCTTTTCTCGCACTTTTTTTTTTCCATCAACAAATTTTTATTTCAAACACAGCCTAAGTAAAGCAACTTATAGTAACAATAACAGTAACAAGAATAACTATAATAGCGAACTCCTTAAAATAGCATCAGCTATGGGTAATGATAAACTATAAGAGCAATCAAAGGAAGATAAAGATGTGAGAATACCCGAAGATAACCCCAAAAAATAGCATGTCTACACATAATCTCATTTCTTACTCTATTTTTGCAAATGTTAATAAATGCACGTGAAACTTGCTTGTTTAGAAGTGAGAAATAAGAATGGAAAATGTTATTCTTTCAAAATTTGTGTATAAAAATCTATACCAGAATGATATGGTGATGGTAGTTTTGTAATTGATAAGCATCTAGGTAAGCTCTTTATTTTAAGAAAAATGTTATTCTTTCAGAATTTTTGTACAGAATTTTACACCAGAAAGATGTGGCGATGACAGTTTTATAATAAACAAGCATCTTGGTGGGTTCTTTATTTTAAAGTGATAAGTCCACAACTTAGCCACATCATTCTGGTGATAAATTCTGTATGAATTTTTTAGTTATATAGTATTACTCTTATTTTAAAGTGATAAGCATATAATTTAACCTATATAATTTTTGTCGTTGTATAGCATTACCCAATAAGAATACGTGTTAGCATGTTTTTAGATCCAAGACCCTATCATTTTATGAACCAATAAATCCATCTCTCCTTCTTACGTCATGACAGCACTTATATCACTATATTACCACAGTTTGAACAATTCAACATTAATGGGTGCCTATTCTTTTCTTTTTGTGAGATAACAGTTGATGTTATCTCACATTAATAGGTAGTTCTTACGAGTTATGACCATATATGGATAAACTTTTCCTATGCCTTGTTTGGCAACTCCTCCCAACCTTGGCCTATAAATACCCTTTAATCCTAACTCCCATTTTCACAAAGAGTCGAATCAAGATGAAGATTTCTAAGATTTCATTAGCCATTCTTCACTTCATGGCCTTGACCATGGCTCACCTCTCCCTTGCCCATAACACCCCCCAGGACTTCCTCGACGTCCACAATGCGGCTCGTGCAGAGCTCGGAATCAAGCCCGTCACCTGGAACCACACCGTGGCGGCCTACGCCCAAAACTATGCTAACCTGAGGAGTGCTGACTGCAACTTGGAGCATTCTGGGGGGCCGTATGGCGAAAACATTGCGGAGGGTTTTGGTGAGGAGTTTACGGCCGTGGATGCAGCGAATCTTTGGGTGGGTGAGAAGCCATTCTACCGCTACAATTCTAATTCTTGCGTTGGCGGAGAGTGCCTGCATTATACTCAAGTTATTTGGCGCAAAACCGCCCAGATTGGTTGCGCTAGAGTTCAGTGCCGGAATGAATGGTTCTTTGTCACCTGCAACTATTATCCACCGGGAAATTATGAAGGTGAACGTCCTTACTAAGGAAGTTGCCGAAGAGTCTTAAGTTTCGTAATCATGCAGGTGATAGATGAATATATATATCATGAACATGAATATGATATATATATATATATATATATATATGTATAACTAGCTATTTGGTATCTTCCATGGAATGGAAATTAAAGTTATTGAAGATTCAAGGGCTGGCCAGTGTGTTTGGCATTTTCTTTTTCGTTTTCTTTTTCTTTGGTAAATGCTTGAAGTTATTCATGCATTTTGCTTGAAGGAACTTGTTAATGTTCATCTGTATGGTATTCTGTAACATATATAATACAAATACAAAAAAAAAAAAAAAATGCTTCATGCATTTTGGTTGAAGGAGCTTGTGAATGTTCATGTGTATATTATATATATTATTTAATCCACACACACACACACTTATATATATATATACCCTTTCGATTCATGATTTCCTGCACCATCTTTGCGGGAAAAAAAAAAATGAGTGTTGAAGAAGTAAGGTAAGCTTGGTCGTTGGAAAGAAATGAAATTAAAGTAACCCAATATGTCAAAAAATTGTGTTACAACGGTGGTGAAATCAGTGTCAACTTTCAAGTACAATTAATTCATAAACTTGATATCACTTTCGAAATAGAGATGCTTAATGAGGTTTGTATAAGTTTTGGGAGCTTTTAATTAGTGGCATTTGTTTCAGCAAAACTTATTTTTCTTCAGTAATTATTGAAACAAAATTCACATGATATACATTATTTTGTCCTGTTTTATTAGTGGGAATAATGTTACGTACATCTGATCTTCTCAGTCTTGTAGTGGCAGAAGTCTCGTGCCATGAATTATCTTTTATATGTATATATACCCATGCTATTCCACTGTACAATAATTTCAAAAAGAACCAATCACCCAAAAAAAATTAAAAATAGAAACCATAAGAAAATTGACATATATGTATATTCTGGGTGCTACCATTTTAACTATTAAATTGAAAATGTAAAAACCTTGTAAGATGGTGTGAGGAGAAAATATGAAGGCTTAGCTTCCCCAAATAGCTGCTTCATGAGCTCCTGATCTAGTGGTCAATCAGTTCTTGCATAATTTTCGACCGTTAATGGCGGGCCTTCGTGTTCTTTAATGCATTTAGACTCCTATCAGGATGTAAAATGTTGAATCTATGGAGATGTAATTGGGCCTCTTTAAAGGGATATCTTTTTTAATGTACCATAATCCTAGTATTTTGACTCTTTGTTTAGCATGTCCAATGTATCTGCCTAAATTGAAGGGGCCTTAAAGTGAAAATTTAGGAATGTCAAATGCATACAAAATCAAGCCTTGTACCTTAAAAGAAGGCGCAATCCATGCCAACACACATGAACTTCCTGTTTTCTAGTCAGAAATTTTTTGTTTTTGTTTTGTTTTTTTTTTTTTTTTGGTTGCCGTGGGACACCCTTGCTCCTTGGAGCTCGAGTAGGGCCACCAGGCCACCATTTACTCGAACTAGGTAAGTTTGTACTTTGTATGAATAGTGACTAGTTATAATAGTTGTAAAGAGGAATCGAACTTGAAATCTCACACATAACATGAGAGTCAATTGACCACTGTGTCACCCTTGTGGTGGGCTTGAGACAATGGTCTTATTTTTATTATTTTTATTTGCTTTATTTCACTTTCTACAACTCAAGTTGCAAGAAGGGAACATGGAATGGAAATGCGCTTACAATCTGTGTAATTAAAGCTTAATGCAGTTATTATGGGAAAAAACAAAAATCTGAATATGGTTGGAATCTTGCTAAGAATACTAGAAACTGGAAAACAACCTTCAATATGTTGGAAATTAAAGCAAATTGAAACATAAATATAACTTGCAGCTTACTGGGACAAACTAATCTGGGACTGGATAACCACTTGCAGAGAGCTCAAATATTATAACAATTAAATGAAAACCTGGAATGAACTTGCAATTTGGACCATGCACAGTTCAGTGTGCGATCAAGATGAGACAGATCCATAACTATATAGTAATTTGATACTCGATGTATCTAATTCTTGAGGACGCATGAAGATACAAGTCACTTGTAGTCTCCTGTTGCACTTTGGATGATACTATGTCATTGTCTGAATTGAAATCTTTTTTGTTTCTTCACTCTTTGTAAGTGACAATATATATGTATATATATATGTATAGATGTATATATTGACAATGTGTAAATTATCTCCATGCATGCAATGTCCTCTTAGGGCTATCAGGATGCCTACCCATATAAAAAAAAAAACTCATCTTTTCCAACAAGGTATGCAAACATAAACCATAACCAAAACTCTGTTGAAATATCCTCAGAAACTTAACTTTGGCATCAGAGTACCCTTGACATGTATCACACCGATATCCTTCATCCCTCTTTTCGCTATGTATCTAATTCTTGAGGACGCATAAAGATATAAGTCACTTGTAGTCTCCTATTGCACTTTGGATGATACTATGTCATTGTCTGAATTGAAATCCATTTTGTTTCTTAACTTGTTGTAAGTGACAATATATATATATATATATATATATGTATATATTGATAATGTTTAAATTATCTCATTGAGATGCTTAGCACTATTATAGATTTAGATTCTCTCCATTCCATCGATCAATGGGCTCATGTCAGCCTAACCCAAAAATTTGATAATCCGAGAGGCTAGTAAATTGCAAGTTGGAGCATTCAGGAGGGCCCTATAGTGAAAGGATGATACTATTGTTATAAATAAAAAAAAATGTACAGAAACTCTTATCAAAATGATGTGGATGCAAAAATTATATGGGAGAATATTAAGCTGCAATTTTAACTTGCCACATGATAAATAAGAGCAGTGTATATCAATTCATTATAGCGTATTCAAATTCATGTTAATGTGGTCCATGTCAACCTCACCGCGCTGTGTCTAGTAGGTCAAAATTTTGAGGGATCGTGCCCCCACCCGCCCCTTGAATGTGGATCTCACCATGTGTGTCTAGTAGGTCAAAAAAAGCGGTGAATTGAACATAATATTACTCTTGTTGTGTTAGGCACAACCTCGTATATAATAAATTCAGCCGCAATATATATCTAGCGCTAAAGTGGGTTATTGCAAATAAATCTGCAGCTGCTAACACTTGGTGGGCATGTCAATTAAAATGGAGTTCATTTAGTAACGTATATGAGTAATGTTATTTAAAAAAAATAAGTATACAGAAAGAGAACAAAAAATAATATGGCCAAATTTAAATGTTTCATTTTAAAATAAAAAAACTCACAAAAATAACTTTCGATTACAAAATTGTCAAAATGGCATAAATTTTACGGCTTTGATTTCAAGTGAGCATTAATGGTAGGCATGAGCTGTGTTCTGCTAAGATGCCTGTGCTTGAATTGCCTACAAACGAGCAACCATAACTTCTTGCATAGGGTTGCTTGAACTCGGGGGCGAACACATAAGGGGGCGGGTAGGGGCTATGGTCCCTCTAAATTTTAAAAAATTACTCTATATCTTATATAGTTTTGAGTATATATGATAAATTAGGTGTATTGGTTCTCTTAAATTTTAAAAAATTACTTTATACCCTATATAATTTTGAGTATTTATGATAAATTATGTGTATTGGCCCTACTAAAGTTTTGCAAAATTTCCTTAGATGCTTAGTTCTTTTGAGTATTCACAATAAAATATATTGCCCTCCAAAACCCAAATAATTTACCTTTGCCTTTTGAAATTCAAGTAATTTTGTCTTGTTCTTGTAGTCTAGAAAAAAAATTTAGTAGGAAACTGGTATTTATTTTTTTTAGTACTGCATACATTATCATTTTTACCATACTGCAGAGTTTAAATCTAAGTGATTATATTGGTAAATAGTACAACAGTACCTCTATTTTTTTTCCAACCTTGGCAATCCTCGCAAAATTTTTGGGTCCGCCGCTTGAACTAGTCATTTGTTTCACTTCTGCAATTACCATTTCCAAAGTCATATTCTGGCATGGAAGTTCCCTATAAATACCAATCGAAACTAACCTCATTTTCCATCAAACACTTGTGATATTGCATTGCATTATAGAGAGCCAATATGGAGTTTTTCAAGATTTCATTAGCTTTATTCTGTATCACAAGCCTAGCCTTGCAGTTTCTTCCCTCTCTTGCCCAAAACTCCCCCCAGGACTACCTCAACGCCCACAATAACTCTCGTTCCCAGGTGGGCGTTGAAGCCATGACATGGGACGACACTGTCGCTGCCTACGCCCAAAACTACTCTAATTCTCGGACCGGCGACTGCGACCTCGTCCACTCGAACGGGCGTTACGGCGAGAACCTCGCCAAGGGCAACGGAGATTTTTCCGGTAAGGCGGCAGTGAACCTTTGGGCTGCAGAGAATCCTAACTATAACTACAGCTCCAACAAGTGTGTTGGTGGGCCTTGCTTGCACTACACCCAGGTGGTCTGGCGCAAGTCGGTTCGGCTGGGGTGCGCTAGGGTTAAGTGCAAGAATGGCTGGTGGTTCGTGAGCTGCAACTATGATCCCCCGGGGAACTACGTTGGGCAGCGCCCTTACTGAGGATCGGGAGTTTCATTACCCTTTTAAAGCAAATTAGTGAAGCATAAAATTAGAAATAAGCTAATAAATTATCCGAAAATAAAATGAAAGAAAGGTGTATTGAAAATTGAATATGATCAATAAAAAAAATAAGTATGTCCTTGTATTTGAGTGATAATTGTCTCATTTGTATGGTGAGACTGTGTGCTTTAATTGTTCTCTTTTTTCTTCTGTGGAAGAGAACTTATAATTGCAGATATCTCTCTTTTAGAGCATCTTCAAGAAGTTCTCTAAATTTTAAATAATATTATTTTTCAAATCTCTTTTTACTATCTACTCTTTTTGTTCTCTTTTCTTGGGATAATTGTAAAAAAATAATAATTTATAAGGTGACTAGCTAAAATAGAAAGTATAGTTAGAAGATTTTTTAAAAAATGGCTAGCTAGTTAAAATAGAGCTTTTAAGTACATTTTGACTAGTTATTTTAGATAGTAGGGTTGGAGATGCTCTTAAAAGTTACCGATGTGGCTATGCATTGTTTGATTCATATAGAATTTATCACCAAAATAATGTGGTTAAATAAGAGATATTTTTTTTAAAACAAGAAACTCTGTCATAAAAAGTCATATTATTTATAAAAATGCTATTGTCATATCATTCTACTGAGAGTTTTTGTACAAATTTTATAAAATAAAAAAATATTTTCTTATTTTGTATTTTGTTGAAGTATATCCAACTATTAACCTATTCAATATAGTTTACCTAAAATGCGGGTGGTGGAAATGCCCAGCAATAACAACTACTCTAGTCTCTAATGCCCGCATTAGGTAGTTTGGAACAAATCCGTTTTGGTCTCAGATGTGCCAGGGTAAGATGCAATAACGGGGATGTGTTCACAAAAGTGGTCGGATCCCATAATTTAACTCTTGTTAGATTGAGAAAATGGAATTTGGATCACCTCCATTTTTTGTTTTTTTGTTTTTGGTGATCGGGTGTCGAGTGAGTATGCATGTACCATAACTAATCACAGGACTTGTGTGGTCCTAGCGTTTAATATAAATTAAATAATTATTGGACCAAAAATCTTAGAAATAGTCTTCAGAAATTGATAATACTTAAAAAATTTTAAACTTGAGGCCTTTGAAGGAGCAAAATCTCAAACCTACGACCTTGACCACCAAACTAATCTCTCGAGGTTTAAGATCCTCTCCATGCTAAAGTTGGAATAAAAATCTCCTTTTTAGGACATATCGCACATGTTACTAAAACTACTTCGTTTTATATTAAAATTTATTTCATTATATATAATCACATATTCATAAATACTCATATATAATAACAAAAATTATTTTATTATGTATAATCACATACAATCACATATTTGTCACGAAAACTAAAACCCCTGTACGTCGTTTTACATATTTACATAATCCAAATTGAAACGCCTCTACAAGACTACATCCTCAAACAACACTAGCATAATTACGGACCTTTCTTATTTCGATCAATTCTTAATTTGTTCATTGAGAGGGTGGGCGTGGAGAGTCTGTGAGAAGACTTACTATGACTGCAATTCCAACTGTGAACCTCGCCGATGGGTTGATTATCCTGATTGAAGAATTCATGAACTTCTACTTGTCGTAAGCCCTGAGATGCTAATAAAATAGCCAAGGCCACGACTTACTCCATAGTCGAACATTACTTACTAATGGCACTGCCGTAGAGCGACCGCCGTCGGCTGGCCCTACCAAAGTAACATGTCCAAAAGGCCTGAGAGACAAAATAGACAAATTTGACAGTATAGTTAAAGTATATTATATATATATATACATAAGTTCTTTCTACAGCCAATCCCCCATCAAGTGTAAATCATTACCTTTCAGGGTTGTGAGTCTTGTGACCTAACGTATAGGATTATATATATATATGGGTATGTGTATATATTTCTATGTAAATGCATTAATTGTATATTTTTGGGATTGTTATTGAAAGAAGAAGAACAAGCTTGCAGTCATTTTTATTTGTTATAATTGAAATCAGATATCACGGAGGATAACAAGAAAAAATAAAAACATGCAAGTCATTTGGGTATAATTAGTATTTGCTTATTTATACATTTTTCCATGTTACCCAATGGTGACGGCAAAATGTCATTGTTCTTGGTTGGCATGGCTAGTAATTTCTACATGCATGCATGGTCAATGAATTTAGTCGTCCCAAAATTTCCACACTTGTTCCCCTATTTATACTCCATTTATTTAATTGCCTCAACTATACGGTATTATTACACACAGTCATACCGATCGAGAACGAAGATGGGTCTGTATGAGACCTCATTAGCTCTGGTTTGTTTCACGACCTTAAACCAAACCGAAGAATTCCTTAATCCCCACAATTCGGCTCGTGCGCAGGTGGGTGTTGGACCTATGCAATGGGACAACAATGTTGCCGCTTATGCACAAGCCTACGCTAATTCGAGGATTGGCGATTGCAATCTCGTCCACTCCGGCGGGCCTTACGGTGAGAACCTCGCCAAGGGCAGTGGAGATTCTTTTACCGCCACCGATGCAGTGAACCTTTGGGTTGCAGAGAAGCCTAACTATGAATACAACACCAACTCGTGCGTTGGGGGATCGTGCTTGCACTATACCCAGGTGGTCTGGCGCAACTCGGTTCGGCTCGGGTGCGCCAGGGTTAAATGCAACGATGGCTGGTGGTTCGCGTCTTGCAACTATGATCCCCCGGGCAATATCGTCGGGCAGCGTCCTTATTGAGAATAGGAAAATGCTATTATTTCATAACTTTATATGGAAATATTTTATTAGAATAATGTGACTGTAACATTTTTATAATTGAGAATTATTAGACGACTGGTTTGTTTTAAATGAATGAGTCTCATTCAATCATAATATTCTAGTAATAAATTACGTATGAAATTTCTATATGTATAGCATTAGCCGACCAAAAATTAAGAAAATGCTAAACTTCTAGTATTTTATACAGAAAAACTCATCAGAATGATTTGACAGTGGTAGTGGTATTTTTGTAATTAAGAGTCATTAAATGGGTGATTTGTTTTTAAAATGAATGGCTCTTGTTTAGCCACATCATTTTGGTAATAAATTTAATATAAAATTTCTATTTATATAGTATTATCCGAATGAATATTGGAGTTTTAATACCCTTCGATTGACTTATTAAGCAAGTTGAAGAAGTCAAGAAGGGAGGTTGAAGAAGTCAAGAATGGGAAAAATATATCCAGTGACTAAGTAGTATGAGTAATTCAGTTTGTTATGTGACATGTTTTTTTTTTTAAATTTCTTTATTTTTTTACAAATTCAAATTATTAATGTAATAAAATACTACGTGTCACAATCTTATAAAATAATTACTAATTATTTAGTACTACCTAATTACTAAACTTTTTTCCATTAGCTCTGGGTATGGTTTTCTTTTGTGGGCTTCGTTATGGTCCTATTAGGAGTGTGATTAAATGCCAAATTTATTTTAAGTATGTCACTTGGATAGTAAAAGCTTTATTCACTTAATTTCATTCACTGCTTCTGATGTGTATGTCAAATCCATCTACTCAAGAGTAATATTATACGTAGAACTTTTGTATAGAATTTCCAAACCCAATAATATATTTGCTTTTGGTCTTTTGAACTCAAACTAACACACTTACATTTTTTTTTCATAATTTTAAAAATATCACCGCCACATTATTCTTTAGAAATTTTACACAATAATTTTTTTTTGCAAGTTATTACTTGTATCTTGGTCTGCTCTTTGCATTTTAGGACTCCAGAACTCCCCGTAGTGTCAATCTAAATAGTTAAAACCTAGAAAAAAATTAGCTGGTCTACTTATATGCAGGCAATAAAAACCTGAAAAAAATTACCTTAAAACCCAGAATGATTGGAAGAATTTTGCTTAAGGGCAAATTTTCCATTCACTCAATTCTACCATTGAGGTGTTGAAGCAAAGTTCTCTTATTTGTTCTTATGAAGGGGGCATTATATTCCAAGCTTTAGGCATATGTTTAATTTGTAAGAGCTTTTTTTTTCTTTTTTTTTTCTTTTTTTTTACTTTCAATTGCAGAAAGTTTAGAAAAAGTTATTATTATATGACAATATTTCCTTTTTGTTGGGCTGTGCATTACATGGCCCTTACATTTTGGGCCCATTTCTAAACACAGTTCATCGATAGGCCCATCATGGAATTTCTTTAAATATGGGCCCACCTAACCCCCGGCCTGGATATTCCGGCAATCACATAGTAGCCGATCCATTTCTAAACGCTGGTTTCATGCGGCAATGGATCTCCACACTCGTTTCATTCTCTGAGAGAGACCGACGGAGACGGAGAAGTTGTTTGCGGATCGCCGGATTCAGATCTTACTCTCAATGTTTCTGACAGTGATCGATCAGTAGAGAAGATGAACCCTAGCGATGCTCAGTCAAAGACAAGAATCTAAGGGTTGTCTTTCACAGGTTGGCTCTGCCATTGATTTCATTTCCTGTATTCTCATTGTTCAACCAGCGTTTGCCACAATTCTTTCTGTTTGATCGCCGAAAAGTGAAGAACCTTTAATCTTGAAGTTGGCCCCATTTTCGCTTATTTTATACAAACCTAAAACTTCCCGAAATTGATATATTGTTGTTTACATCTCAGTTTTTGGTGACTCTGGTAGGAATTTCATGAATGACGTCAATGAGATAGTGCTATATTTGAAGTGGCATTTGGATATACACACACAAAAGGACTTCAAATATAGGGAGAGAAGAGAATAGAAGAGAAGAAAGGTGGAAGTAGAGAGAGCAAGAAGATATAGTGGATGATCATGTTTTTGCCTTTTCCCCTATTAGTTCTTTGCGCTAGTGAAACAATTTTCATACGAATCAACAATTTCAGTGTGTTCTACTTGGTTTGGATTTCATTAACATGGGTTTTTTCACATCATGTTATGGCTTGATATCTCGTTGTACTGATGGTGAATGATAAATTCAGCTAGAATAGTGGACCCTTGAAGATAATTCCTACTAGATGATTGACTGTGTATTTAGAAATTGGAATTATTCAAGAGTATCATGGGGCTTCTTTTTCCCCTTTTGCACGCGTAATAACCAAGATTCAATGTGAGCACTAATAGCATGTGTTTTTTTTTCTTGCAGCAATGCCATCAATAAATATCCGTTCTCTGCTTCTGTTCTCAGCAGTTCTTCGACTCCTTTTAATTGTCTATGGAGAATGGCAAGATACTCATATGGAGGTTAGATACACGGATGTTGATTACCTCGTGTTTTCTGATGCTGCTTCTTTAATGGCCTCCGGAAAGTCCCCTTACGAGAGAACTACATATCGGTACTCACCTCTGATTGCATTTCTTCTGATACCAAATTCAATCATCCATCGCTCATGGGGGAAATTTCTCTTCTCAGCTTCAGGTATTGTATCTTATGTTGTTGATGGAGTTTTATATCTATTAAAGGGGAAAACAACTTACATGATCTGTTCGATAGGTCTGCGTGTTGAGGTCTCGGGCTTTATCCAAGTGTTCCCAATTGATATTTACTGTAGGATCCATTTTTATGTTCTTGTATCAAGTGGATGTTTTTGAAGAATTCTAGGGTTTAACCAATCATTAAAGATCTAAAGAGTGCTGGTGGTCATCACGATGTGACTATTGTGTGCATTAACAGTATGGATGAGCCGTAACCCAACTTTCACTTGAATATCTCATTTTCTCTTTTTGGTGTGCTTATGGGAAGGGTTGATATCTTTCTTCAAAGAGGGATGGGAATGGGCTGCAGAAAAACGCTTGATGGCCCTTGAGTAATTCTAAAATCTGACTTTTACTTCAGACGTGAATGTAACAATTTAATGTTTTATGTTTTCATCTACAAGTTAGTGACATTTCTTTCCATCACATCTATTTTGTTTTTCCAGAAAACTATGCAATTGTGAAACTTACATAGTGTTCACACTGTAGATTTACTCGTAGGGTACTTTATCAATGTCATACTGAAACTACGAGGAGTGCCTGAGAATCTATACACCCGTTCTGTAATGGTATGGCTCTTCAATCCATTTACCTTCACCATTGGAACCCGCGGCAATTGCGAGCCTATCGTTTGTGCCATGGTTTTGTGGATCATTATCTGTCTCATGAATGGTATAACTTCTACTTCCTTATGCCAACTTGGCTAATTAAATAACGGTGTGGTGGTTTCTTAGGGTGCCAGTTGCTTATTAATCTAAGTTAATGTCTTCAAATTGGGTTTGTAGCAATCTTCATCGCCACCATAAATAGAAAAGGCAAGACATTAAAGGAATACCTTATATATGTTTGATATATTAAGAGACAATTCTTCTTGGGGAATCCTTTGATGATATTTCAATCTTTAACCGGATAATGATTTTTAAATGCCAAAACTCATCTAAATGGGAGGAACCTTTTTGGAATATAGGTCTTTGCACTTCATTATTTCCTTGTTTGAACAGTTAGATGTAGCCATGTTTTGAACACGATATTTAGCGCACTTACGTTGAAATTGCAAGTATTAAAGGTTTGATGCAGAACATTGGACTTCTTAACTCTACAGTTTGTGGGGGGAAAATATACCACTTCAATTTGTAAAGTGGAATCTTTTTTACCCTAGATAACATTTTTAACCGAGAATTTTGAAATTAAAGGGGAAAGTGTGACAGATTTGAACCTTAGAAGTTAAAGAGGAAATGATTCTCCTTTTCTGACTTCCCTTTGCAATTTTAGTACATGGAGAGTGGGTTTTATATTTGAGTTTTAGAAATACTCCTTGGTTTATGCACGAAATACAGATTCATCCTTAAGTCACTATAACTTTCTTTATGTCATGTTTTCTGGTTTGCAGGTAAATTGTCACAATCTGCATTTTGGTATGGGCTTGTTGTCCATTTAAGAATCTATCCATTAATCTATTCACTTCCTATCATCTTAGTTCTTGATCCTCACCACTTCCAGTCTCATAAGAAGCCTGCTCTTACAGATTGGAAATCTAGTAGTGGAAGGTCAGCCCAAAATTCAAGCAACATGAAAGTTACTGATGCACACCATTCATGGGTTGGTTTGACTAGCATGTTTAAGCGTGACAGACTTATGTTTGGGCTAATCTCTGGGACTGTCTTCTTCATTTGTACTGGACTTTTCTTCTATCTATATGGTTGGGAGTTCTTGCATGAGGCGCTGCTGTACCATCTTACTCGTACGGACCCAAGACACAATTTTTCGATATATTTTTACCACATCTATCTACATTACGAACATGAGTTTTCAGTTTTAGAAAAGCTCATCTCTTTTCTACCTCAATTTATAGTACAGCTGGCTCTCGTTTTCCGCTTTGCACAGGATTTACCATTCTGTTTCTTCGTGCAGACTGTAGCGTTTGTAGCATTCAATAAGGTATGCAAAGTTACTTCAATATTATAAGATTGGAGTATCTTTTTAATTTATGAACTTGACGGAATCTACATCATTATTTGCCCATCTTTGAACAGAATAATGTCTCTACTATCTTTTTAAATATTTGTAGTTATGAAAATATGGTCTACCTTGTATAGCAAGATTTGTATTTATCACATATTTGGTTTACTTCGGTTTGAAGGGTTCATTCCTTTGACAGGTCATTACAGCGCAGTACTTTGTGTGGTTCTTCTGCCTTTTGCCTCTAATATTGCCATGGAGCAATATTAAGCTTAAATGGGAAGGTTTGTCCTCTATTTTCTTATGGATGGGAGCTCAAACCCATTGGTTAATGTGGGGTTATCTTCTTGAATTCAAAGGCAAGCAAGTCTTTCGACAGCTTTGGGCTGCAAGCTTAATATTCTTGGCTGCTAATACATTCATCCTGATCAGAATTATCCTCCGCCACCGATTCTTTCCAATATTCAAGCAGTTAGGGCATGCAAGTTCAAAGAGAACAATGAAACATGAGTGAGGGAATGGGCCCCAATCTCGGGTTTCACTCATCCCATTTTTGTGTGGTTTTGGCACTTCAAATCAACTGAATTCATGCACTTATGGTTTTCGCGAATTTGGTTATAAAAGATTTGTCAGGTGGATAAAAACTTTCGCCATCCCTAGACACTGTGATCAAATAGATCAGGTTCTGGCTCTCCTCTCCCTGTGAACTCCTCACTTGAGAAGTCTAAATCTTGCCATGTAAACTTGAGATTAGGAGATGGAATTTGAGAAACTGCTTGATTAGATGATTCCTGACTTGTAACATGAGATTGGTGCTTATTCTTTTACTGCCTGTATTTCATCTTTGTTCAAATGAAGATGACTAGAGACTTTGTCTACAGTTGAATTTTTAATATATTAGTCGATATATTTTTTTATTTGTAGGATTAATCAATGTTTACTTTATCATTGTTGTTTGTGTTTTTAAGCCAAACTTGAATGAATATAGAAGGATTGATCTTGATTTAGTCACTTGTATTGAACCTAACTTCAAACACTACTTTGTTCTAAATCTTGTCTTACCCCTATATCAAAGCGATACTAAGTGAACTTTGGATGGAGTGCCTCCACTTAGTCAATTACTTGAATTGAACCTAACTTCTTTTTCTTTTTCCTTTTCCTTTTTTTCCTTCATGAATTGAACCTAACTTCAATTGTTCCTTTTCAATTGAACCTATGTCTTTAACATAATCATACATGTCTCAACTTTGTAGTCGAAGAGAAAGTGTGAGATAAGTTAATACAACAAAAAGGTTACAGATACAGCAACATGCATGGCAATGGATTATATGGAGCAATTGGACTTATCTAAAGGCAAAACTAACAATTGGTAGTGTGAAATTGAAAGGAATTGATGAAAAACTTGATTCTAAACAACGATTTATTCAAAGTAAATCCACTACTATAGAGAACCGTTGGTTTTTAGAGTATCAATTCACAAAACAAAACAGCATATTCAAACTAGTTACCCCTTATTCTTATTCCCATACCCTCCCTTCCTTTAGGATCACTGGATCAATATATATAATACACATATATACATATATATATGTGATGCTCTTACATAACAAATTGTGCTTCACTTTTTTTTTTTTTAGGACATAAAGACATAAAATTCTTTCATCTTGATAACATTATAGCATATCATTCAATAAATATTCAGAATTTTTCCTAGAACTTCAAGATATATAGTATACAGGGGTGTTTGGACGTAACTTATTTAATAGCTTATGACTTATGCTTGTGACTTTTTCGAAATGTGTTTGTGTGAGTGGCTTAAAAAAACAGTTTATGTCTAATCATATTTTTCGAAAAAATTATTTTTAAAAGTATTTTTTTGAAAATAGCTTATAACTTATAAGCCAATGATCAGAACACCTCCATAATCTGAAAAGTAATGTTATACAAACAAAAAAATTATACAAAATTTATCATTAGAATAATATGGTTGGATAAAAATCATTTACTTTAAAACAAAACACCCATCATGATGTTTTTCAATTACAATAATGATACTGTCATATTATTTTGATGGGATCATTTTATATAATTTCTTAAAAAAAATAGCATTTTCTAATCTGGTAAGGGAGGAAGCGGGTTGGTGTTGGAACCAGTTGTGATGTGAACAAGGTGGCAGCTAACTTAGGTCTTCTTGAGTAATTATAACGGCCTGATTTGGAATTAATTGCAGCATTCGTAAATGCTAAATGAACATGAGAGAGAGAGAGAGAGAGAGAGAGAGAGAGAGGGTAATGGAATCCCCAACCCGAATCTAACCCAATTCCAAATTCCCTCGTATCTGTCCAGAAATGGGTAAAAACAGGTGGGTCACAACACATGTCATAACTGACCCGACCAATCCGCCCCATTTCATAGAGACCCCAGTCCCCAAATCTATTATAATTATACTATCACAATCTAAACTGGTTTACTGGCTTGCTTCTGGATCCCAGCGTCCACCACAGAGAGAGAGAGTGGCTGAGAGGCTGTCCGGACTCCGGGCCAAATCACACCCGACCACTGAAGAAGAAGTCTTTTGACTGCAAGTGCATCTATACTCGAAGGTCAAACGCAGACTCTTTCACCATACAGATTTCCTGTGCTTCTTCTCCAGGTATGTCCTTTCTTTAGTCTCTTCCACTCTCACAATCTTTTTCACTCTCTCTTTCTTCTTCTTCAATTTGGGTTTGTTTGAAAAAGATTTAACTTTGGTTCAGGTTCTGTGGGGTTGTTTATTTGGATTTCACTGAGTACTTGGGTAATTTTGCTGAAGGGGGTTCTAGGGTTTTTAATTATATTTATGGCCTTTGATGTTTCTCACTAGGTTTTCCATGGATTCATTGCTTTACCTTTTTAGTTAGTGGTTATGCTGGAGTTCCTTTTTAATTGCGGGTTTATGGGGAAGAAAAATGGGAATTTTTACTCGGAATCTGCTTTAGGGGTTAGGATTGAGAACAATGAGAAGAAGATTTGGTGGAATTGAAATGTTTCTAAAAATTTATATGTTGCTCTGGTATGATTTGATCTCTCTCCCTCTCTGTGGCGGTTCACGGGTGTGCACGCAATGCTTGCTATTCTTAGTTTTGAGGTTATAAATATGTTGAACCAATTGTATCGGTCCATGTTGTGGTTGGGCTAAGGGGAGTGGAAGTTTAAGAATATCTAACTGTGGAATTATATGACTTTTAAATGTTCATTCTTTCACTCCACAGTAAATGGACCATTACAGTAACTTGAGGCCCAAAAGCAGCAAAGAAACCCATCCAAAGACCGCTTTTGATTTCAGATTTCTATTGAAATGCTTTCAGTTTTTAGAGGAGTTTATCTGGTGTACTTTTAAGGACTTCAACCAGTTGGGAAGATTATGTTTATATATATATATACATATGTATATGTATGCGCGCATATTATAGGAAGTTGGAAACTTTTGTTACCGACAAGTAGATTTACAACAGAGCTTGTGGCATGCCCTAGTCAATTAAGAACAATCAATCTAATATTAGAACTCTCTCACACCCCAATAGGGCAGGCAACGACACACAGCAGACCTCATTTTAGTTTGCGTGCATCAAGTTGACCGTTGTGTAGAACTATGTCATTTTAATTTTATAGCTACTTAAAACCTGGCTTCATAATTTTAACATGTGTTTTTCTCCCTTCTCACTTAACTCACAAAAAAAAAAAAAAAGGCTCTTTTAGTTTATTAGTATATATTTGATTGCCACGGGCAGTAGAAGTGGGATTAACTTGTTCAACTATGTCAAAACTTAACACTGTCTCAGATAGACAATTTGATAGCTTTGAGCTTTTCACTAACTTCTGTTGCGTTTTGGTACACATTGCATTTCTAGGTAGGTTAAGATTGTTAAGTGACTCGCTATAACATTGGGAGAAGCAAAAGATTGGAGAACTCCTAGAACACAATCATGTTCAAGCAGTCTCCTAGTAGAAACCACAGGTCCAAACGCATCAAGGCTAAGCATGTTCTGCAAATCTGTGTGCTGCTTGCTGTTTGCTTTTGGTTGATTTACCAACTTAAGCATTCCCATGATAAGAAAAAAGCATTTGACGAAAGCGATGCAGACATCTCACTTAAAACGCATGGTCTTGATGAAGTTTTGAAATTCGGAAGAAAAGATCTCCAGCCTCGTTTGGAGGAAACAACTTTGAAAATTGAGAAGCATGACGAAGAAGAAGCAGAAGAGGAAGAAACTGGAGGAGAAGAAGAAGAAGACAACAAGCATGAAGAGGAAGAGCAAGAAGAAGACAAGAGTGATGAGAAAGACGATGATGGGAGAGGAGGTGGAGATGATGAGATAGATGAACATGATCAAGAGAAAACTGAGATGGAGGTTGAGCGTGAGGAGGATTTCATAGATGACGAGAAGGAGAGAGAAGAAGTTGATGAGAAGGAAGCTGAAGAAAAAGATGCTGAAGATATAGAAGGTCAAAATGAGAATGAGAGTTCTTTGGAGGACCATGATCATGATGGTGGTAGTAGGAATGCACATGAGGCACGAGAAGAACATTATAGGGCCGATGATGCTTCCAGTGCGGTGACTCATGAGACTGAAGCTATTAGCACTGAAACTGAACGAGAAAGTTTGGACAAGTCACTAGAAGAGGAGATTAAAGTTAATAAAAGTGAGGAATTTGCTGTCGGTCAGAACACTACTGATTTAAAGGCTGGGGAAGGTGAAATGGCTGAAAATGGTATTTCTCCAAATGTGACTGGGAAAGAAGAGACGGGTTATGAGTTTGCTTCATCCAAATCGGAAGACAGCTCTGTTTTGAATTCTACAATGACAACAGAGTCCAACAATCAACCCGAAATAGGCAATAACTCAACAGAAGGGAATTCAGAAACTAATAATTTATCCCTGCAGAATGAAACAGAGACCAAACCGGATTCAACTGAAGCTCAAAATGCCACAGTGGGGGCCGGCACAACTTCAGAAGGCTTCAACTTGCAAACCACTGCTCTGGGACAAGAAAATAATTCTTACACGGCTTCAAATAACAATCAATCTGACACTAATATGATTTCCAGTACTACTGAAAATGCAGAAGCCACCACAGGACAGTCCTCAAATTCCTCTTCTACTTCAGAGTTAAAATCTAATGAATCAGTTGAAGCGGAGGGACACTCCGGGTCAATGACAACAGAGGATAATACCGATGCAACACAGAATGAGAAGTCAGACACCAATAATGAAACAGATGAAAGCTCAGACTCCTACTCCAAAACTGAGAATGCAGAGGAAGTTCATCATGATCCCATTGATACTTCGGATTCTTCCTTCCCCTTAGAGAAGGATGTTCGCACAGACCTTGATACGTTGCCTGAAATTATAACTGAAGGAAGCAACAATGACGATACAGCAGCCGAATGAGAGTTTTGATCAAATGGTTATTACTTTTGTCTAGTTGTAAAATTTTAATTTTCTCCTTTGTTTTTCGTTTAGAGACATATCTGGTTCTAGAGTGTTCTGCTTGATTGTGTGAAAATATTGATTAATGTCTAGAGAATACGGTTTCAACTTTGCAGGCAAAAGTGTAGGCAAGTTGATCATATTAAAGGTTTTTATCTGTATTATCTATTTCTAGTTCCTTTGATGTCAGTCTTTTGTTTTATATGTTTTTTGGTCCTTTTTCTTTTTTTTTCTTCGTGCTTTTTCAATATAACATGGCTTTTTTTATTTGAGAGAACTGGGGAGGCTAGGTTCAATGGTGTAGGTGCTGCTAGCTCGAAGCCTTTTTCCCGGTAGGAGAATGCCTTCAGACTTCCTAACGAAAAGCCAACCCAGATCAATAGATCTTGTTTCAGTTATATGTGTGTGTGTGTGTGTGTGTGTGTGTGTGTGTGTGTGCATTCTGTTTTTAGTTATGAAAAAAAAAGATGGAGCAAGGGATGTCTCTTTGTTCACAATTTCCTGCAGGAAGAAGTTGAATGTCATCCATGGTGCATTTTGCATATACTTGTTTGAGAACGTATTGCCCAAAACAAATTGCGTTAATGTTTCTAAGTTTTCTTGGGGAGAGGGAGAATACTGAAACTCATTCCTCTTTAATAATTTCATGGAGCTTCCTTTCTTAGTTTTCTGTAAGGTACTTCTACTGATAAGCAACTCCTCTTGAAATTTCAAAGGAAATGAAGGTTACCAAACAAGAAAAAATAAAGGAGATGAACTCGATGAGGTGGAATCCCCCACAACTGTGGCTTGTTTATGCTTTTCCAATGTATCATGGCTTGTTTGTTTGGCAGGAAAATTGGGGAGACTTGGTTCAATGGTGTGGGTGCTGCTGTCACACTTGGACCAAAGGCCAGTCCTAAGAGAGAATATTCACCTTCCAAAAAAAAAAAAGGCGAGAGAGAGAGAGAGAATTCTGTTCACATTAAGAAATTTTATTTCCAAGGACCTAATAGACATTGACATACCCCAATCTTGAATCAATAACACCCACCAATGGTTGCTCTTTTCTTATTATTTTTTTTCTTAACATTGTTGGAGGGGTTGAAACAAATAAGTAGCCGAACTTTATCATGTCAATTTCAATTGTCATTTTTTTTTATAGTTATATCAAAAGTCAATTGATGAAGTTTGTGTGTTAAGCCAACACCCTGCAACTAACAGCTGCACAACATAAAGTATTATAATCCAACCTCACCACCAAAAATAAAATAAAATAATATCCAAGGACCAACTGGCTTTTGCCCTAGAAATGCTCTAGTATGGCCATCAACATAGGATGCCAAACTCATCCTTCATAAAAAGAAACAACAAAATGAATATATATAAATAAAAGGGTAATTATATTTTTATTTCTTGTAATTTTAGCTAAAATTACGTAATACATTTTTGTTTAAAAATGAACAAATAACTTCTCATAGTTTAGACTTAATTATAAAATACACAAAACCATAACAAATTAGGTAAAATTATAAGAATGTCATTATGAAGGTCAGCTATTTATTTTGATACAAAATGGTAAAATCGCCTTTTTAATAATAAAATTTAGCGAGATAAAATAAAAAAAATTATCTTTCTAGTAGCACATTTAAATCTAACAATTTTTATTTATTTTATAATTAAGTCCAAATTCAAGGAGTTATGCCTTTACTTAACTACAACGATTTTATTAAGTCCATTTTACACAATTTCATGATGCTCAAGTCACAATAAAATAATAATTCTATTAAAGTAACACCTGCCCTCCTTTAATAAATGGATAAATATATAAAATTTACATCATCGGAAGATTACATAAATATATTAAAAATTCCCCAAAAAAATATTTAAAAAAATTTCATTTGTCCAATTGTCAATGACTGTACACATCACAGCAGTGCAAAACAGCCAAAAGCTGCTGTTAGTTAACCAGCAAATCCAACAACCAAACGTGTAACCGTGACGAAAACGACAAGGGCATCCCAATCAAACGACAAACTCCTGACTCTGCTGCCTCAATTCCTTCCGGAGCTTCTGTGAAAATAGCCTACAAGCTTCCACGCTGAGGTCCATCGCGGCGGCCAGTGCCACGAACGCCGCCGCGTCCTCCGTGCAAGTCACGTGCTGCACCCCAACCTCCACCTCCGGCTTGCTGCACCTCAAACCACCACTCAAGGTCGATGACATCACGAAACCCCGGTACAAGTACTGTGACCAAGACCCGGATCCGATTTCGGGCACGGATCCAGACCCTGACCCGAAGTCGCTGCTGCTGCCGGGGCTCGTAGCTGGGGAGGCGCCGGTGCTGATGTCTATGGTGAATTTGCCTCCATTTTTGGTGCTGAGAGTGGAGTTGGCTAGGGTGACGGTTTCCGGGCAGCCGGTTGTGGCGTCGGGGAGGAGCTGGAAGCGGTATACGAGGTTGTTGCCGGAGCCGGTCTCGCGCCAGGCCTCGAGCCTGCCCCAGGGCTTCCAGGTGCCATCGCCGGGTCTAAGGATGAGCCACGCACCCGGGTTGGACCGGCTGACCCTGTCGGTGCCCGGTGACGGAACAAATGGCGTCACCATTGATGCTAGAGCCACCGGCGATCCGGAGAGGTCGTGGATGGTGATCGACCATCCTTTTCGCTCCTTTATGGGTTGTTCTTTGCTGGCACTTCTGAGTGAACTTAGCCAGCTCTTTGAGGTTCTTGGCTCTGATACTGATGATCTGTTCAACAACAATACAAAAAACCATATTAGTATAATTTCTTAATTTTACGGTGATTTTCTAATTAGCTAGTTTTTTTTGAATGTTTATTTTATATTTTTATTACTTATTCATCACTCTTGTTAGCCATATATATAGACTCTCTTTCAATATAATATAATTAAAAATATCAATTTTAATACAATGCATAATCATACTAAAATTTGATTCTAGGATTTTTTTTTTCTGTCTCTTTACTAGTATTCTAACATAATATCATAGTTATTCTAACAATTCGAACCATTTCTAGAACGACTCAGATCAAAGATTGGGTTTCATTTTGAACAACAAACCGAGAGATATGAATTTCAATATCTAAAAATCTAACCTGGATCTCAAATTGTGCTCGCCGGAGTTCCTGAAACTGAACTTGCAAGTAAAAACAGGCTGTCGAATATTGCCGTTGACTTGAAACACTTGAGGACTACGTTCCGGCTCACCGTCGAACTGAAATACAAATCTCGGATCCGGCTCTGCCTTAACATTCAAATGCATTTTTGTCGACGACCCTTTTGCTCCACCGATTGAAACCCAACCATTCTGAATCACAGAGGTCTTAGACTCCGATGATTTAACATCCAACGGCACCAAGAAAGTTCCCAACAGCTTTCGAGAACTTAAGCAGCAATTACTGCCTCTCCTACCGGTATAGATCTCGATCTTCAAACTGTAACGCTTCCCTACAGTGGATGACTTGTAAACCAGTTTATTAAACTGTGACTTGTTCAAGTTAAAGGAAGCAGCTGCTAAAGCAGGGACGTCATTATCATGTTGTGAAATCAAAGGGATCGAAGCGATTTGGGAGGGGAAGTTTTTGAGTTGGATCTTGCAAAAGCATGGTGACGATGAAGGATGAACGCCGGAAAAAACGGGTTTTGATGCCACCGGAAGTTTCAGAGCTAAGCTTCCGATGACGATTCGCACGAAAGGACAGGGGTCCATGACTACGTCCTAACGTGCGAGATTGATTGATTCTATCGCTCTTTCTCAAAGGGAGTTGAATGTGAAGGAAGAGAGGAGTGAAGGTGAAATGATATGTGAAGGTGTATATAGAGAGAGAAAGTTACAGAGAGAGAACAGGCTGGAGTAGATTGGGGAAGCGTAGAACACAAAATGGGAGAATTAATGTCTAGTCATAGAAAAGCTTTTGAAAATAGAACCTCAGAAGATTATGTTTTGAAAATGATAATCAATCAAACTCGTTTACCTTGAAAAAAATTGCAATGGGCTATTATGTTTTCAATTTTTTGGGGAGAAAATAGTATTTTTTTTAAAGCTTTTAAACTATTATATTTAGTAAAAATTAGTAATATAGAGTTATAATAAGTGACTTGTAAATTTGAGAGTATTTGACCCTTCATTTTTTTTATAAAAAATAAATACAATCGTTTTTTATTGATTGATAATTTTTAGAAATTTGATTCTTGATTCGTATTTCAAAATCTTTCCAATGACATAACATTAATTTCCCCATTCAAAAGAATGCATGGGCATGCGTTTGGTGGAAGTTGAGCTGTGCGCACGTACTCAAAGGTTGCCAGCAATTAGCATCATCTCTGTCAGTTAAGGTTCGAAGTCTTGTCGTTGTCTCTCTCTCTCTCTCTCTCACAGTGTCTTGATTGGCGTGCTTTTTGGGGATTTCGATGAACAAAATTTATACAGTTGTTAGACAGCTGTGTGGGACCTTTCATTTGCCAGTTGGACCAACGGTGGACCTTAGTCCGCCAAACTATTTTGTATGTATGGGCGTTTTTGGTCCTTGTGAGTTGTACCCTAAGTCACGTACTGCAGGTGCGGGGCAGGTACGAGAGCGGGAGCGAGTGCGTGAGAGTGTCATTTGATAAAAGGATTAAGAATGAGAGCGTATTCAGAGCGTGTATATATATTTAAATAAATATTATTATTTTATATTTATATAATATATTTAAGTCATTTTAATTTTTATGTTTTAATTTCTTGTTTGTAACTACTAAATATACAATAAAAGGAAAAAAAAAAGCATAAATGATACACAATTGTGTGAATGATTCAGTGGCAAACAAGAGACAATTTTTTTCCACTAGAGCTTGGGGTTGCATGTTCGAATCTCCTTACTAAGGGTTTTGCGTGGTTTCTAACTTCATAGGAAGCTTGGCTTTTGATCCGGTGTAGCAACACTTGCCGTGTACATGCCACGTGGCAATCAAACATTGGCTGAAAATGCAATTCGTCTTGAATTCGCGAATTTGACCAAATCAATCCGTGATTTTGACCCGATTTCACTCCCGATTCGCGAATCCGCGAGCTAGAGCGCGATTCGCCACCCTTGGTAGGCGGATTGTGTTACCTAGGTTGTACCAATATGCATGGGTCCCACTAGCCCACCCATTCATCTTGTTGGCGAAATTTTGATCACGAAGGCCGGTATTTTTTTTTTTTTGGGAAATCCTTTTTATTAATAAATGAGAATATTGAATGTTCTAGAAAAAGGAGAATTATATATTGAAGGTTCTAGAAAAAGAAGAATATATATTGAAGGCTCTAGAAAAAATTTTGATCACCAATGTGATAATTGCCAAAAAAAATTATTAAGAAAAACTTTGATTTGACCTTTTATTCATCTTGAAATAATAAAAAAAACGAATAAGCGATAAATATACTCTTTTTTTTGGCTGATACGAGAAACATGAAAAAAACTGTCATCCCATATTGTCAGCCTCCAAAAGGGGTATCATTGTGGAGGGAGAGGAATTTAACTTAATAAAATGCTATTTTTTCAAAATTTTTATACAAAATTTTATATTAGAATAATGTGACGATAGTAGTTTTGTAATAAATAAGTATTTTGAAGAGTTATTTACTTTAAAGTGATAAACCTATAACTTAATTACATTATTTTGTATAAATTTTTTAATTAAATAGCATTACCTTTTAACTTAGGGTGGTTGTGAGCTTATGGAGCTAACCAATTATCATACCGATTAAAAACGTGGCTCAATATTGATTTTCAAGGTCGGTGTTCTCGACAATCTCTAATAATGGTTTCCGCAAGTTGAGCGGCCGGGTCTCCAGCTAATAAGAGGTTTATAGCCATTGATGCTTTAGACTCAAACAAAATATGTTATCCTTTTAGAACAATTTATACGAAAAATGTGACAATAATGTTATTATAATTAAGTATTATTAATGTGAATATTTTATTTTAAAGTGAATGACTTTTATCTAACCACACCATTCTGGTGATAAATTTTATATGAATTTTTCTGTTTATATAGTATTAAAGAGCCATTAATGTGAATATTTTATTTTAAAACAAATGACTTTTATCTAATCAAATCAGTCTGGTAATAAAGTTTATATGAATTTTTCTGTTTGTATAATATTACCCTAAACCAAGGATCAAAATTTCGTTTCGAGGGATCGTTTCGGTTGGCTCGAAAATGAAAACGTTTCGGAAACATTTCGAAAATGTTTCGAAATGTTTCGAAAACATTTTAAAAGTGACAAATATTAAAATAGTAAAATATAATCTTTTGTATAAAAATTGCACACTTTTTATAAAAATTTTAAATTCGAGTTAATATAACTTATTGTTTAGGCATATAGCATTGTGTTTTGATACATTTTTTTATGTTTCAGTGTGTTTTGATTGTAATAATAGTGTTTCATTTTGGTCCCTTAAAAAACGAAAACTTTTCGACCGTTTTGATAAAAACAGATGAAAATTCTATTCCTTGCCCTAAACTTAATAGATAATCCAGGTGGGGCGCGGAGCCCAAGCTGAATCTAAGCCACACCATAAGGTTAGTAGCAATACATATGCGGCGCATGTAACTTAAAATCTAGGACTCGTATGTTCATCCCTCGAAAGGCCTCCAACAGTAGCCAAATTGGGGTTTCTCTTTGGGCTTCCATCCAAATTGAGTTTCACCCAATCCTCTGGTGGGTAGGTACATATATATGTTACTAGATCGTAATTAATATTGAAAGAAATTTTTTGTTGGTAGAGAATTTGTATTCAGAACCTCTGTTATATCGACCAAGCGTCCAATCGATTACTTCATTAAGCTCGTGCAGGCCTTTGTCCACATGAGTCATTTATAAATAAGAAAAATTTTGGTTTTGTATAAATCTCTCTAAAAGGGAAATGAAAAATAATAATACTTTTTTAAGATAAATCATACGGTGCACCTATTAAATGATTTTTGTATTGTATATGAAATAAAAACTCCTTCAAATTACAAGTTCTACAAGAATTTGCCACATTCCCTTACTAATCTCAATAAACAATCACTTGTGACAATGCTGAGCTTAAACTTCTACATTATCCTCATAAAATTGGTCTTAAAATTCTGTATAAGAATTTGGCATTTGATAAATAATATTTGAGACAATTTTTCCAAATATTTAGGTTTTCAATGATTTCACTTTTATTTGCAAATTGGCCTGTCAATTTTACTACTTTCTTGAACAATTCAAGTTGTTCTTGTTTAGCGATTTTCTTAAAATCACATGATCCTGTGAGGCATTTAGTTATAATTTCTTCTCTTCCATTAAAAGTAAACACAACCACTTATTACCACTAATATTGGAGCTATTTGCTCTAAAATCTCAAAAAATATGATTTAGAAAAATGTTATTCTTCCAGAAAAATTATACAAAAAATCTCACAGTGGTATTTTTTTAAATAAGAGCTATCATGATAACTGTTTTGTTTTTAAGTAAATGATTCGTATTCAACCACGTTATGGTAGTGATAATTCTATATGAATTTTTATATTTTAATAACATTACTCTTTTCTTATATATGATAATCACCAAAAAGTAAATACACACCCATATATATATATATATATATATATTACTATTATTTAACTTTCATTTTAAAATCCGAACCCACAATGACATTCTTGGTTTTTGTGGTTGAAAAACCCAAATCAGCCATGAATAAATCGTTTCTCACTCATCAAACACCAAACTTACAATTGCCCACGTCCGAAATCAAAGCCATGAGGAACCATAGAAAAACTACAATCATTTGCTTGAATATTGATGAAATGATCAGCCAACTCACCAGGATTCACACTTGAATTCATAGCAAAAATCGACGAAGGCATAGAAGAAGCTTTCATCAGCATCAGCTCGTCAGCTCTCATGGCCACATTCTTCTTCATCTCCTCCAATGCCGCCATGTATTGCTCAAGCTCCTCCAACCCCAATTCATCCACAGGTTCATCCCACCAAAACCCGCCATCGTTAGCCACCTTGGAATCCTCAATCTTCACGCTTCGCTTCTTTTCCGCCTCCAGCTCCTTGGAAACTTCGGCATAGTGTTCATTAAATTCATGCATGGCAGGGTGGTGATTGGCGGCCGGTGGCAAGGCGGCGGAGGAGTTTCCGGCGACGTAACGGTCTATGATGGCGTCGACGTTCGGGTGACCGAAAGAGAACGTGCGTTTGCCGGGAGATTTTACGATTAGAGCGACTTCGGCGCCGGTCAATATGCAAAGCTCGCTGGCTTTCTTGAAAAGACCGGCGCGACGTTTGGAGAAGGTGACTTGTCGATTGCTTATATTTTCAATCTTCTTAATTTCGATCTTTTGTCGGCCTTGAGTGGTTTTCTTCGTCTTGTCCATTGTGACCACCATGCAAATTCGTAAGAGGGTGAAGGAGAAAGACAAAGACAAAGACAAAGAGAAGGAGAAAGATATTTGTTTGCTTGCAAAGAAAGTTAATGGAAAGAAGGTTGGTGCTTTGAGAAGTATTTATAATCTAAAGAGATTTGTAAAGTTCTTGAGAAAATTCCTAAAATTTTGCTGGTCAAGTATCCTTAATATATGTCTACTGTTGTAATAAGGAAGGTTGTTTTTTCATTATAGAAAGTTCTGTAATATTCGACTAAGATATGATTCCTTGGCGTTAATTTTCTTCCCTACGTATATATATTCGTGTATATACACATACAATTGCACCACTTTTACCTCAATTACCTGCTGTAAATTATACTGGTAATCAAAGTTTTCATACTCAGCGCCTGCATCAATGGATGAAGGTCAAAGCTAAAGTGATTTGAAGAATTTTGACAGAGGAAGTGTATAAACCAATTTAGGGCTATAAATAAGTGGAGTCATCCCAGCCGTGGGTTGCTGAAGCTTGCATAAAAAGAATTTCAGGACGTGACCAAACTTTGACTGACATATCTCTGAATTTAATTTATCAAACAATCATCTACCTATTCAAATTAATCATGATCTCAAGTAACTTTTCATGTATAGCGCGCAAACCGTAATTTTGTAGAAAAAATTTGTTGAGAGATGATAGCATCAGTGTTGAGTATACTCGCGGATTGATGCTAGCTACTTTAGTATAAGTTTACTGTCGTTAGTGGGTCTTAATGAAAGTGGTTAACATCAATCGACGAGTCACCAGTACTCATAATTGATACTAGCATTCTCCAAATTTGTTCCATCTCATTCTTTTTTGTAATCAAACTTTAAAATGTAATCGAGCTTTGTGGTTGTCTCATCTAGTTGCCCTTTTTAACCCATGTTGTCCGGGCATCAAGAGATGACATTAGATGGCTTATAAATAAAATTCAGTAAGCAAATAAATAATGGTTAAAAGAATGGGGTGGCCCACTTAAAGAAAATGCTACTTTGTTAGAAATTTCGCATAAAAAATCTCATTAAAGTAATATGGCGATGATATTTTTATAATTAAGAATAATCACAATAAATATTTTATTTTAAAGGGAAAAACTTTCTATTCAGTCACATAGTTGTACATCAAAATTATGTTTAAATGTTTTAATTACATAGCATTATATTTCAATTAAAACTGATTACGGTTGAGCTGGCCTATACAACTAACCATACTTTACATCCACCTAGCTAGGTGTTGATAGGTACAAAACGATGTGATGATGCCAATATGCTGTTTAAAAGTCATCTTGCTTGGGTTGCTTGTCTTAAAAATGATAGGTCCAAATTTTAACATATCATATATAATTTTCTATTTTTTTTAACTTTTTCTATTCGTATAAAATCACTCTACTATTTCTTTTCATTGGATTATCCTTGATGTCGATTCTCGACCGTTGGATGCATGGGTGAGTGGCTGGCCACCCCCTGGTGGGACATGATCAAAAGATCATGTGAACAACAATGCAATTGTAACTGACCAACAAAGCTATAAAGATCATGTCCATTATTATTTATTTCACCAAGCAACATCAGATGAAAATTCATCATAATTCACTTATAAACATAACTGAAAAAAAGATTAATAAAACTGACAGTTAAGGCTAGTGAGGTACTAGCTTAGAACTGACATCAAATTGGACCAGAGAACCCTCAGAAAAACCCATGACCATAACCAAAGTTCTGAACATGAGGATTGATTGAAGAAGCATTGATCTGGGTAGGTTTAATTTCAAAAGAATCAATCATTCCGGCACAATTCACAGCGAAAAATGGCGAAGGATTCGCAGCAACCTCGACCAAAACCTTGTTGGCCTGGTTGGTCACATTCTTCTTCAGCTCCTCCATTGAATCCCTAAGCTGCTGGAGCTCATGCAAGCCAAGCTCCTCAATGGGAGCTTCCCACCAGTGCTGCCTTTGGCTAGCTTTTCTCATGTGATCAAGAGTTTCGCCACGTTTTTTCTCGGCTTCTAATTCGTTTAGAACCTGAGTAAGCTGTAAGTTGAGCTCCCGGAGACTAGCATTCCGGTGAGCCTCGACAAGGCGGCGTGCGGTAAGGTTTGCCGGAGAGTTTCGACTGAAGAACTGGTTGACGATGGAGTCCACGTTAGGGTGGCCAAAGGAGAAAACCTTGCCGGCTGGAGAGAAAACCATTATAGCAATCTCTACTCCACAAAGTGTGCAGAGTTCACTAGCCTTCTTGAAAAGCCCGGAACGGCGTTTCGAGAAGGTGACCTGCAGGTGATTTTTTATCTCTATTTTGGCAATTTTGATCTTTTGGCGACCCATGCTTGGTTTCTTTGCCATGGCTAAGAACTAGAAAAAAACCAGAACTTCTATCTGTTTTTCAGGTTTACTATGGAGAAGCTTAGGAGTGAAACACTAGAAATTTAAAGGGTGCCTGAAATAATTGTCTCTTAGGGTTTTGATTGCCAGTTTCTTTTTGTGTATGATTGATCACTGATTTGGGAGTTAGAAAAATCTTACCCTTTTAATGCTTTGGATATATGAAATGAATTTTCTCTTAGTTGTCAATTATATAAAGCTAGTTGACTTTGCATGTCAAAATCAAATTTTTTATTGTAAATTTCTTATGGTTTGACAAAAAAAAAAAAAAAAAATTTATGGGAAATGGGCTATTTCATGATCTGTCTAAAAGAAAATTTTTAAGGATTCGTCTTGAGGTCAACTAATTGTTTTATGTGTGTGATATTGTGGATTGTTTGTTCTCTATTTATTTTTAAAGCATAACCCTTTTTCTTCCTTCTTTTTTTATGAATATGATTCTACACTGCATAAGGTCTATTGAAAAAATAATGCTATTAGGAGAAAAAAGATGACCGATATTGAATGTCATGCGCTATGGCAATTTTCTAATAAAAAATCTTGTTATACAAATTGCTCACATAAACAAGTCCAAGATTCCTTAATTGCTATTGGAATTATTGGAAATTCTAAAGTTAATTGGTAATTATTCTAAAAAAATATATGTAAAATAAAATTTTGGTTTTCTGATCGATGAAATCAAAATTTGACGATACCTTGGCATGAAATGTTTTTTTTTTTTTATATCTGATATCAGCTTGGAAATCAATAGTTATTGGCACCGTCGAAAATTGGAAGCTAATCGGATATGTAATGGGACTATATAGAAAATTAGCTGGAAAAAAAATTCCAAATTGAATTCAAGGTGTAAAAGCAATGCATTTCAGGAAAGGACGAAAGAAATGGAAACAAAAGGACGATGTTCGTATAGCATAATTGGAGAGGAAAGCTCCAGAAATGCTCATAATCCAGGTAATTACAAGGTCTTGTATTATTAGAAAATCATTAGATTATTGATTGAAAATTTAGATAATATTTACTTAGTACTGCTTAGTTCTGGGTAACGTTTTTGACGGGAGTCATTGACAATAAATTGCGATATACACCCTGGGGCAATTTATCCATTACTGATATGCCATTCCATGCATATTCAAAGCTTCTACGTATGTATATAACGCTGTACGTCTATATCGCATTTTCTTTTTCTTCTTTTCTTTCTTTCCCTTTTTTTTATTTATTTAATTTTTTGGTGTGTAGAAAACAACAAGCACATCAAATCCAACCCAAAAAAAAAAAAAAAAAGAGAGTGAAAAGCAAAGAAAATTAAGAAAATTGGAAGTTTAACTTTAAAATTCTTCAATAAATGAAGTTTTGTTGTTAGCTGATATGGCTTATTTTATTTCAAAGCAACGTATAGGGTTGATCTTTGCATTCCGGAAAATACATGCTGGAAGATCTCACTATTTATGTTCATTTTCCATTACTCTTAGTTCATCAATTAAAAGCCATTTGGTATTTCTGGAAAGATGAGAAAATGGCCTAAGAATTGCTTCAATTTAAACCAATTTCCTTGCAAGCTATGCTTGTAGTAATGATTGTAAATGTGACTTACATTACACGCTACCAGCGAACTTAGCCAGCTCTCACAATTGCCATTACCTTATAGGAAATGCTAGAGTCACCAATTTTTTTTATCGAATTATCATCACGAATAGAGACAAACTAATAGGGTCCACATTATCTAATAAATGTAAAATTCATTCATTTGTGTTTATCTGTAATAATAATTGAGTAAATAAAACCGATAGCTGTATCATTTTCCTTACCTTATTCCATTAAGCAAATATTTTGTTTCTGCTTCAGAATTCCATATATATATATACATATCTTTTTTTTTCAAAAGAATTCATGGAAATCTACTTACATGCTCCTTTGAGATGTTAGTGAAAACATTCAGAAGGGAACCTCTACATTCATGGGTTTGAGGGATTATGTTTCTTAGATCATGTCACAAAGTAATTAATTTACAAGAATATAAAATAAATCCACAATTTTGAAGTAACAAAATGCACCGACGTTGTCATACTATTCATTAATTCGTCGAGTTTGTAATTAATTACCCACATAGTAATAAGGAAGAAGGGGAAAAGCAGAAGGATTGAAAAGAATAATTAAAGATATAATCCAAGTTTGGAACATGACTAGAAGAAGCGACAGAACATTGCAAAACGTTGGGTTAAAATCTATTTTGCTGGCACACTTAACTTTCCTGCGCTGAAAACCTTGTACATTAAGTGCAAAAATGGAGAATAAAATGCTCTTTAACACATAGTCAACGAAGAAATAGAGGTTTAATAAACTATAAATAATTTCTAAAAAATAATATATTTTCATCTCATTACTTTTTATGTGAACATCTAAGAATGAATTTGTTGAGATCGATAACAATCAAAGGCTGCCTATATAATATCAAAAGTTGGAGCTAGATATTATTTATGAATAACAGGTGATCCATCATCTTGTCTACCAATTTTATTTATATATATTTATATATATGTAAAAAAATAACAAATCCTTCAAAAACCAAATATTTGAAGAACCTCAAAAACAAAACAAAACAATACAGTGAACTAAACCTTTGAATTAACAAGTAGTCAATCCCTTTGCCCCATTATATATTGGGTCGAGATCCAGCACTCCCCTAATTATCCGCCACGGAGAATAGATAGATCATGTACGTGGTAACGTAGAGGCTTAACATTAATATTTGGGAAAATACTATACATAAATTAATTTTTAATTCACTTTCTTATCTCATAAGATACAAAATGAATGGGTACCACATATATTTATTAATACGAGTCCCACTACATTGTGTCTTTGATGAGAAAATAGATTAAAAAATTAATTTATGTATAGTTTTACTCTAACACTTAGGTGTGTTTGGATCAAATATTTGGGAGGGAAAAAAAAAAGGAAAACGTGAGAAAAAATAACTAAATGAAAGAAGATTTTTGTTCTCTTTTTCATCACCTTTTTTTTTTCTTTTTCTTTTTTCTTAACAAATCTAAGTTCTAAACAAAATGAAAGAGGAAAATGTTATATGTAATCCATTTTCTCACCTCTTAGACACAAGTGAATGGATTAATGTGAATCCTACAACCTTGTATCTAGAAGTTAAAAAAAAAATATAAAAATAAGATTATAGATAGTGTTACTCAATATTTAACCCTAAAATAACATATGAACAGCTTCAAATATCATAAGCAAACATATAAGATGTTTCTTAAAAGGAACATACAATATTAGAACAGTCCTGCTATCACCAGCCACGACTGATGGTGGCTAACTTAACTCGGACTCACTACCCATTGGTGGGTCCTAACTGATTTGGTTACCATCCATCACGACTAATGGTAGCATTTTTTATATTAGAATATTAGAAAAACCCACGTCTATAGCCCAGAGCATATCCATGAGGTGTCATGGACAGCCCTAGCCCAGAAACCTTAATATCAGGAGGAGGGGGAGGACCTCCAACATGCCCTCCTCTTGCCATGGAACTTGATGATCCTGCAAAGAAGGTCGAAGGGTTGGAGTTGGCGGCCTCCATCCTAACCTTCTCGGCTTGCTTTCCCACATTCTTCTTCAGATCCTCCATTGCCACCTTCAACTGCTCAAGCTGTTGCACTCCAAGCTCATCAATGGAACCCTCCCACCAACACCTGTCCTGGCCAGTCTTCCTCATCTCGCTAAGTTCTTCGCCGCGCTTCTTCTCGGCTTCCAACTGGTTAAGCGCCTCGGTGAGTTGCAGGTTGAGCTCGCGCAAGCTCGCCTTGCGATGAGCCTCCACGAGCTGGAACGCGCCTGAATTCGGCGGCGGAGGAGGGTTTCGAGAGAGGAACCGGTCGACGATTGTGTCGACGCAAGGATGGCCGAAAGAGAAGACCTTCTTGCCCGGAGAGAACACTACGATAGCGGTTTCAGCCCCACAGAGGGTGCAAAGCTCGCTCGCCTTCTTGAAGAGCCCGGAACGGCGTTTTGAGAAGGTGACGAGTAGGTTACTCTCTTTTGACATTCTTGTCATCTCGATCTTCTGGCGACCCTTGCTCTTCCTCGGCATGGCTGCAACCCGAGAGAGAGAGAGAGAGAGAAATTTCACTTAGAGAGAGAGAAAACTGAAATGGTGATTATCCAACGAGAGAAACATGAGGGGATGTATATATATAGGTGTTGGCCACCATCACCATTTCATAGGTGTTTCCCTACCTTGAATTTACTGTCAGGCCTCTGTAAATTCACTTCCCTTTTAGGTTTGATAATTCTTTATTTTGCATGGAATCATTTACTGAGGTTGGACCAGCTAAGAAAGTAATTAATGAGTCTTCACCGTCGCGATTGAAGCAACGCGTAAGAACTGCACGGCATGACATGTAAAGGAAGGATAGGATTAGGTGTTTTATCTTTTTATTTGTCCGCTCTAAGTCAGTTGGAACCGAGCTGAGTGGAGAAGCATGTTATTCAAGTTTAATTTAAAAAATTTAATGAGCTTTTTAATTAAGTCTAGCTTGAATATTTTAATTTTTTTTTTGGGTATATAAATTTGACGAGCTAAAAAAATTAACAAGTGTTAAAATATGGTGAAACTTAAATTCCTTATACAATGAGCCGATCTCCAACACAAATTAAATTCGAGTAATTTAGTTGATTTTATAACCCTAATCTCACAATAATAATAGCATCACTATGATGCATCTTGAATATAAGGTGTACTTAAAAAAAAGTACAATGATCAAGTAGTCTGGGGTTTTCAATACTCATCCCTACAAAATTGGTTTCGGCATTAACAATATTAATTTGTTTTAACTTGAAAAAACCTTTAAAGAAATTAGTGCCACATTAAAAAATTTGATAGCGTAAGTGTTGAAAAACACTAGACTAGACTATCGACTCTGGACTTTTTTCTAATATAATCTACATTTATATTATCTTAAAATTGGCTTTGGCTCCCCTCCATACTTCTCTTGACAATAAATCTCCATATGCCACGTGTCTTAAAGATGAATCTAAGGGTAAGTAATTGTTGATATTTTAAAATATTCCAAGTTTGGCCCTCATTTTGAACTATTACGCGTGTGCTAAAAAATTGGCAGATAGTTACCATTTATTAAGAGGTTTGATGATTATAGCTGTTAGATTTTTTTTTTTTTTACTTGCATGATGATGATGACACCTTGTGTCAAGTTGTATGGATGAGTATGGAGGATTAAAATTACATGTTTTCAAAACTCAATTCCCACTCAATAGTGTCAAACATTATCAAAATGCTAAAATATTTTAACCTTTTCAGTTTGTACAAGTGCCATGGATCATACATGAATTTTATGATTGCGATGATCTAAAATTCATTTTCCCTTTTTTTTTTTTTTTTTTTTTTGTAACCGTGTGGTTCAATGCTTGCAAATGATAAAATAGGAAAGTCCCTAAATATGATGCATTTTGAAACATTTCTTTTTCATTTTTCACGTGCTTTCCTGAGAACCAAATAGAGCCATTATAGTTTTACCCAATATGAGGAAAAGACGTTTAAGAGAAGGGGGAAAAAAAAAAAAAAGCACACCAAAGAAGACAACAATGTGGAAATTTTATAATGATACATTACTACAACCATTTTCAAAATTTCAGGGCTTTTTTTTACTAACATTTCATTATTTTTTTTATTTTTTTAATTAAAATTTATTTTCTAACTTTTTATGAGCTTTTAGTCTAACTTTTGGCTTATTTAACAAAAGTCAAAGCTAAAAACTTGTACCGATAAAAAGGCTACTGCGACAAATAAAAATATCAATAGAAAGTACTAGAATAATTTATGATAAATAAAATATTATTACACAATATCTAAAGAAATTTATTGAAACAACTAGATGTTGCATTAAGAAAAAATATTTAGGAGCATGAAAATTATAGAAATTATGTGAAACGGAACTTCTAGGGAGTTTTTACAACATTTTATACGAGTTTTTGATAAATTTGTTTAAATTATGTTAGAATTTCTTAAACATTTCAAGAAATAATTTCTAAAAAATTTCCTTAAAATTTCATAAATATATCATCTCTGTTCTAGAAGCCAATTTCCCCTCCCTAAGAGAGTTTTCATGTAATTATGGTTTATATTGTCTTTAATTTGTAGTCTCACCTTGTTCTCTCACTCTAAACACGATTAAAGCTATGAAATTCACAATAATAAATGGACATAGGACATACTTGTATTTACTATTTAAAAATGAAAAAATACTGTAAAAAATTGGATTGTTTGCAAAGTTTTTCAATCCTTCAAAGATATAGTTGTAACCAAGTCTTTAGATACATGATCCGACTTAAAAAAATACCACAAAAATGACAATAAATAAATTATACTGAAAAAAGGTCTCGTTATAAATTGTAAATTTCACACTTTCCAGCACTTTGCACAACCAATGAAAGCATGCTAGCATTTGCCGTAAAGAAAAACCCCATGTCCATCTCCAAAAACTACACGCACGAGAAGCTGACAAATTCTTTCCGAATACACATTAAAACATTCCGCTCAAACCAAAACCCTGCTTAAAGAGTTTATAAAACCAAAGAGACATCCTTATTTATAAAAAAATTATTTCCAAATATATATATTACAACATTCCTCGCAAACGAAAACCCAGCTGGGCAATTCACAAATTACTAAATCACCCAAATGATTTTTCCTCGTGAAGGAAATGACAAACGAGCATTCCCCAACGAGAGTAGGATAAATAAAATCATTAGGAAAACTATTAGGCCTGAAACGAAAGATCCTTTAATTGTTGATGATCCACTACCGAAGGTGTGCGAGTAAGGGCACACTGGGCGGTTGTAGTCTTTGGGAAAGCAATCACATCCCTGATAGAATTAGCCCCAGCCAACAGCATCACCAACCTATCCAGTCCAAAAGCAATTCCCCCTGCACCACAGAGAGAGAGATCAGATTGAATTCTAAAATTCGATATAGTCATGGGTCACTACGATGGAAACAATGCCGCCCTGCCTCTTCCCCACAACAAAACCTTGTTTTGACATGACAATGCATGGCTTTTTTTTTTTTTTTTTTTTTTTGGGTAACTGGGTATCCAGGTTACTTTGATGGAAACAATGCCACCCTGCCTCTTCCCCCCAACAAAACCATGCCTTGACACGACAATGCATGGGTCTTTTTTTTTTTTTTTTTTGGCTAACCGAGTGTCCGGGCCAACTTGTGTGCACCTCGACTAATCCCGAGACCTGTGTAATCCACTGTCCCACACAAACTGAGTAATTACCATGCCAAAGGCTGTAGGGGTGGCCCCAAGGAGTTGATAGCACTTAAAAGGTTTCAAACTTAAGACCTTGGAGAGAGTAGACCACCAGCCCCAAGCCTTAACCACCAGCCAACCCCTTGGGGTTACAATGCATGGGCTTCTACTAAATATACTTGTACCGCTAAGAAGATACTACTATAAAACCCCATCAAGGCATCCAAACCAATATAATAGCTAACCAGCCAAAAGCAACTCTTCAACTATCAGTTGATTGGCTACCATGGATGCCCATGCTGAAAGTTCAAGGTATGCAACCCAAAATTAGATAAAAAGTTAAATCACTATTTACCATCCGGACCAGCAATGCATCTGAGTATGGTCAAGTTAAATTTATAGTAAGGAATCAGTTTAATTCCAGACTAGACAATTCTCATGGTAGATAACAATTTGTTGGCCTGGAGGCTGTGGTCAGTATACACAGATGAGCAGTTGGACTCCTAGCATTAAAAAAAATCCTTGTGCACATTAATAGCGCAGAAGGATGATTCATTCCATCCATGAACCAGTTGTTGGTTTAAATAAAGGCATGACATTTACTTCCATGCCATCGGTGAATTTAATTAATGGCTTCAATTTTTGTTCACCCTGAGGACCTACCATGAACCACATATCCGTAAAAGTGCTAGTAATTTATTGCTACATAGATGATGGTAACCATAGGTAAGCAAGCATTTCATACCATGAGGAGGAGCACCCAAGTCCAAAGCCTCCAAAAGATAGCCAAACTTTGCTTCAGCCTGTAGACAAAAACAAGTCCATAATATAGTTTCTAGTTTTGACAATTTAGAAAACTGTATCATCTTATTCTTTCTTCTCATTGTGAGGAAAAGTATTAACATATCAATCTAAATCCTAAATAAGGAATTACTTATAATTTAAAAAAAAAAGGGAATCAAAAAGTTGCAAGTACAGTCCAATTGGGACTCATTTAATTGATAAATGCTAGTCCTCCTACACCCCTAGCAGATATATATGTGCATGTATCTTTTCAAAAAGACTGTAAGAAGCAAAAAAATAAATAAAAATAAAAAATTTGAAAAGAGCTTATGTTACTACCAGTAAGATATTTTAGATAATCTACCCTCAATGTGCCAAGAACCATTTCCCAAAGTGCCCTATCAAATATGGTTCCATTCAATGTAGCGTGTACCCATGATCAACAATCTTGATGAATTGTTTGAGGCATGAAACTATATCGATGAACGTTAGTACAGTTGAACACTTTTGGCCCATAGAAGTACGAAAAACAAGATAACACTAATATCAAGCAATCAAAAGATAACAAGATACTAGAAGATAGTTAACCTTCTCCAATTTGATATATACATAAGAAAGAAAATAAGATAATTTACAATGTAGGACACAAAACATAGCCATTATAATTAATAAATGAGTAACCCAACCAGAGTAAACAATATGTATCTCCTTACCTGCTCAGGGGAAATGCCAACAATTTTTAAAACTTTCTCTTGGACTTCACGCTTATAAATTCTCAAGCTACCTCCACCAATCTGATAGCACCATGGCAAACAAGTATTTTCACCCTTGAATTTCATGTGTGAAGATCAAAATTGCAGCTACCTGACAAGAGAGTACATATGTATATACCTCAACTCCGTTGTAAACCATGTCATAAGCTAAGGCACGGGCAGAGGAAAGATCCTTCATATCTTCAGGGTTTGGGGCAGTGAAAGGGTGATGCAAGGCCTGGAAAAGAACTAAATTTCCATGATCTCAATAATTAAAAAAGATGCGGTTCAAAAAATATTCATTGTCACTACAGCAGATGCTAAAAACACACTAGCACAGAGACTTACAATCAGCACCAGAAACAATAAAATATGTCGGCACTTAGGTACCATCCTTCAGAGAGAGGAGTTACAGCAAATAAATAACCTCATCAAATTACCAGTTGACAATAGATACCAAGTAATCAAAGACTGCTAAAACAATATAACTAATCTGTTTCCCATAAACAAGGCAAAGTTTTACTAATCACAAACCAAGCTGAACAGCAAGACCTCAATGTTATCACAACTGTAAGAATGGCAGGAATCATCCCCATGTACAATGCAAAACTAACTGGTTAACCCATCAGGTGTTAATATCCTAAATAAAGGAGCAGAAGACATAAGATTCTTTGTTAAAAAGTTCACAGAAGATTTTCTTTTGAATTGAGAAATGTAATACTACTAAACAAAGGAGATTCTTCATGAATACTGATGAAGCCCAATAACAGATTTCCAATATTGTAACAACCGCTATAATCTACTTCATTTCAAATCAAAAGTGGCTTGAGAAATTTAGCTTTTATTTCCCTAGAAGAAGCTCAGAAGTCTTCCAGTCACAACACAACATTGGAAAAATATGACTATAACTTCTTCCATGAAATGAGATTACAACACTTAAGAAACTAGGAGGAGTGCATAGACATTAGACAAACCTCAAGCCTGTCTTCTGAACTGTTCCATTCAAACATTGGGAAATCAGTCACCCAGAGAATTGAATGCTTGGACTGCCAGAAAACAAAAGGAAATAGGTGTGAGAGAGAAAGCGTGAACTGCAGACTTGTAGACATGCCAAATTCAAGGTTTACTACCACCTTACTTGGTCAATCAAGCCCAACTCATGTGCTATATATACTCGTAGCCGGTCTAAGGTTTTATTAACTGATGCATGGTGGCCCACTGCAAACAAGATAAGTTCACCTGATCCTGCAGAGCATCGTGTCAATAACTGCTCCTTTTTTGTGGGATCCAGACTAGATATTAGTGCAGGGATCCCCTCAATGGCCCCTATAAGTAAAATTTAGACTGTCAGTTGTGAACCATAAAATCTCTTCATCTAAATCAGGACTGCCTGTTTTCAGTTGTTACCATCGTTCAAGACCTTTAAGAAAGGCAAACCCTTTGCTCCGGATTTGATTGCTTCATTGTAAACATCACCTTTCTTAAGGGCTGTGTTTGAATAGCTTTTTGCTCCTGAAGGCACACATAACACCTTTATAATTCCCCCATTGGCCAGGGCATCTGTAAAAACCTTGAAGGAGGAGTCTGTGAAAATATCAGATACCTGCAGTTCCAAAAAAGTGGGATTTAAATAGCAAAATTCAGCAAAATAGATAACTTCATTTAGACATAAGTCTAAAACAGAACACCAAGTGTTGTCAGTAATTTTTTTTTTTTATAGGTAAGAGTTTGTTTATTAGGGGACGGAGAAGGGGGCTGGGGGCTGCTGGGGTTTGAACGCAGATCATGAGCTTGTCTGTACAAGGCCCAAACCACCGGGGCACCACTTGCTCGAGTCAATACTTTACAATACATAATAGCATACCTACAATTTAATACCTTTAGAAACAAGTTGGTATATCTCACTAATTCACATCTTATGATAAAGGTATCTTATGACACACGTGCGATGTATGATATGGTATATGATACACAATATGTATTATTTGTACATAATTTGATTTTCTGTAGTATTTTTTGAAAAGAAAAATTGAGCATTACATTTTAAGAATTCATATTGTTGAAAAGGTTCAACAAGTCTCATGACCAGCAGTTCTCCAAGTACATTTTTATAAAAGTTCTATGGCAGCAAGGGTTACACAACCATTGTTTTGCTCAGTACTATGGGCCATGGGATCAAGTTGTTCACTGGTTAAGTCGGAAGCTAAAAAGAACATAATAGAAGAATTTTGAGAATGATTACAAGACAGAATCACATTGTTACAAATGATAGGAAGGGAAATTCATTCAAGGTTTTCTGGAAGTCAAAGTGTTGAGGACACATCAACTATGTGAAGCATGTCAAATTAGGAATTTTGATGTTTGCTGGGAGTGTCCCATTAGAACTACTGATTGGTCTTTATAATTGTTGGTGTGTTATTGATGTACATGTTAGCTCTTCCTTAGGCATCAATTGCATATTGATTGTTCTGTAAGGAGTATTCCCTGTTTGTTTAACAGCATATAATCTGGGATTCGATGTCTCTTATTATTCTTTTTTCAATAAAACTTTCCTTTTACCAAGCAAAAAAATAGAAGGTCATCTTGATAAAAGCAACTTTTTCTTTTGCTTTTGTCTACCTTCTCCACAGAGATCTATTCTTCTGGTATTAAAAGTATAATGCCATTGGTATATATGCCTCCTAGATTTTGGCTTCACCAAGATCATAGTTTAGATGTTTATTACAATTTTCCACTATTGACAAAAATTTTAAAACTTAGAAGTTGTAAATTACAGATTGAAATTGAATGGCGCTAACACATCGGAAGAAACATAAAATTTATTAAGGACAAGAAACCTATAAAGAAGAAGTTTTCCATTTTTTTTTTTACCTTCTTCTATATTGGTACTATAATGCCAAAAGGAGTTCACCTTTTTTCCCTTTTCTTTTCTTTTTCTTTGTTACCTTCTTCTATATTGGTATCAAAACTTGTTGAAAAACAATAATTGAAACTAATGATAAGTTACTCAGTAGTCAGTAACTGATAGTTTTACTTTGTAGCGGAGTTTTTGAATCTTTTCGTGTCGAAATTACGGACTAAAACTTTATCAAATATCTTTGCTAACCTTATGATCTAGTAATGCAATGAAGTTCCCCCTCATTATATTTGTCTTCACTGTTTATATCAATTGTATTGCACTGATGCATGCATGGCTTTACCTCCAAGAGTCGTACTTTTTATCATGTAAACAATTATATGTTGCCTAATGATTCACTGTTACAAGATGTTTGCTTCACTTTTAATATACTAGTTGTTTCTACCTATTTTTTGAAGATGTTAAAAGATCTTATGATACACGGCACAACATGATACGTGATTCAGGAAAGACAGAAAACAATACATGGTAAGTATCCCAATTTCACAACTATAACAGCAATTTTGTTTTTATTTTTTTTGGTTGATAAGTTCAACTATGAGAGCAATTATGATCACCATATTGTTTCAAGAAGAACAACAGGAGTATAGTGGACAATAATATTCTACAAAAACGTTTTACATCATCTAATATTATGAGGACAAGGAAGGTTAATCATTACACTGGTAAATTCAGAAGACTAGGAGACACGGAGCATATTTAATGATTAGAACACCTCCATTGCATGACCAAGTAAAAGATCAGCAAATGTGTAATGCGCTAGTAGCAAGGTTAGCCTATCATAAATGTAATGTTCACTTTTTAAAATTTTAACTGTACAATAAATTTAGGATAGCAACTTAACTATTGTATCAATATCAGAGACCTAAGATTATGGAAATGACTGCAGTTAACAAACACTCAGCAGCATGAATTGATTTTTCTCTGCACCAATCAGAAACCCCTCTCGAAACCTGATGTTGAACCTACAGGTCAATTTCTTCCAACTTCCACCCCCCCCCCCCCCCCAAATCCAAAAAAAAAAAACAAAAACAAAGAGAGAGAGAGAGAGAGAGAGAGAGAGAGAGAGAGAGAGAGAGAGAGAGAGAGAGAGAGAGAGAGAGAGAAGAAAAAATGAAACAACCCAAACCAGGAAGTGAAGAGAGAGTCAAGAGGGATGATTACGTCTCTTAATTCAAGATCAAATCGAACATCTGGCTTGTCTGAACCATATCGACTCATTGCTTCGAGATATGTAAGCCTTGGGAAAGGATTGGGTAGCTGGACACCTTTGATCTCCAGAAAAACCTACAATAAGCAGATCTAATCATACCTCGTAGTGACATTGATCAATTCAAATTTCTGTAGCAGCACAATAAACTAAATCAATAAAAGACATATATAATATATAATTCAATAATTTGACGCAATAATGTCTGCAAGCTGTTGCAAGGAATCACCTCGCCTGCACTCTACTAAGTGCTCAATTTTGCACATCAACTGTTGATAACCTAAGCCAGCTTCATCTGCTAACAAGTTTGGAGCACTACCAATCAAGCTGAAGGAAATTTTTAAGGTTCAAAAGGCAAGCCCCCCAGGCCAATCTAATAGAACTTAACAAGCCTGAGCCAAGCTCAGATGGGCTCTGCTCAAGAAGAATTTTGACTCAGTCATTTCTATGACAGATAAGCACTATTCAGAAACCGTCCAAATTTGATCAGGTTAGATTATGGTCTCATAATCCGTTACTTAGTGAATTCTATATATTTTAGGAAATTTTTAAGGTTCAAAAGGCGAGCCCCCCAAGCCAATCTAATAGAACTTAACAAGCCTGAGCCAAGCTCAGATGGGCTCTGCTCAAGAAGAATTTGACTCAGTCATTTCTATGACAGATAAGCACTATTCAGAAACTGTCCAAATTTGATCAGGTTAGATTATGGTCTCATAATCCATTACTTAGTGAATGCTATATATTTTAGAAGCTAAATTTTGGTTCGAAGCATTGAAAACCTTGCATGGTATCAATTGAACATTTTTCTTCCACTTACAGACATACTGAGCTGAAGCAAAACCAACCCAAGCCTATCCATTCCCAAGAATAATTCTGGTGATTGAGTTAAGGCCTCATTCTACCAATATTATGATCAGCTTAAGCAAAGCCCTCAAAAGAATTCGAATCACAATGCTGACTCATGCCATACGATACTCAAATAACTTGGGTCAGGTGAATTCATTGGCAGCTTTAATTCCCAGAAAATAATTTCATTTTCTCATATTTAAATTGTTATCGTTTTAATAAATAAGGCTTGCCAGATAGGGTATTTTGATCCAAAAAGATGTATTTTGATGGGATTCATTTTTCTATCCAAAAAGATGTAAATAGACACGAAAATGTTTCACTCCATACCCCATATAAAAACACAAAGAACATATTCTAAAAAAGCTGATGTGTCATATAATTTCTCAGTTCTTTGATTTAAGTTCGTGTTTGTGAGTCCTTCCCAATGGATGGCGTGAGCACTGTACAGAGAAAATTTACTTGCTTTATTGCATATCGCACACGCATTCTTCATCCTCATCTCTATCTCATATATTAATATTTTATCGGCGTACTTCCCAAGTCAAGTTATGTTGAATGTTAACCACCTTACAATTACTAACCTGTCTAATCAAAGCTTCATTGAGCCTCAGCATCTCCTCCAAAGGAGTGAAAGCCATCTCCATATCCAGTTGTGTAAACTCGGGTTGTCTATCTGCCCTAAGATCCTCATCTCGAAAACATCTGCCAATGAAGAAAACCAAAATGGAGGTCTATCATAATTTGGTAAGATGTCTGCCCATGAAAAACTATTTTTGATTTCTTCTACTATCTAATAGGAAAATGGTTATGTTTTCTCTGCTCTTTTCATTTTTGAAATCAGTACACCGGTCATTTTAGAACTCAAGCAGCACATTCTAATATACATAAAATTTGTTGAGAAAAAATAAAGGAAGCAAGTGGAGACAAAAATTTTAAAAAGAAAGCAACAAAGGTGCAAATATTATTGGCAGAAGTTGTAAGAACAAACACAACAATCAAACAAAATCTAAAACAGCCATTAACTAAAAGACCTACCTCGCTATTTGATAATATTTATCAAAACCAGAGACCATTAGCATCTGCTTAAACAGCTGTGGACTTTGGGGCAAAGCATAGAATGTTCCTGGCTTCAAAATACGCATTAGAGTGAATCAGATCTCCAAGCCAATACAGAATAAAGTAGCCCGGGTGACAAGCAGGTATGAAGAAGAAAAAATTCTTTGATAAGTCGGTATGGAGAACAATATCAAATCCCAACAGATTATGCACAATCATTCCATCAGTTACCCTTAAGTTTCAATGAA
>CM065379.1:50115817-50303317 GCA_033060915.1 Euryodendron excelsum
TATTTTCTCTTTCCATTGAAATCGACTAGGAAAGTCACTTTCTTCTTCTTTTTTTTTATGCAAAATTAAATAATAATAATAAAATTAACAACTTTCTCCCCCATTTCTCCCTCAATTCCCTTTCTTTCCCTTCTCCAAGATCCAAACACATTTTAACTGCTTTTACCACTTGTCACATTTAAGTTCTCTAACAGTAATCTAATCCTGCTATGTAAAGATTACATATAAAAAATAATGTATTTTGTTGTAATTTCAGATAATAAGCTTCTACTTTTGGTTACCGAAAAAAAAAGAAAAAAAAAAGGGCTTCTACTTTTAAAACATAGATTGAAGTTGGCAGTAACAAAAAAAATAAGCATTCATTGAGTTGTAGGTAAGTGATTTATCTTTTTAAATTGATGTTAGGAGTTATATTTTATTTTCCAATTGTTTTACTTAGTTAGGTCCGTTTAGTAAATGTTTCTGTTTTTATTTTTTTGGCTTTTTCAAAAATAAAAAACAAAAAAATACTAAAATATGTGTGTTTTTTATTTTCAAAATGTTGGTATAGTACTATTAACAAAAATGTAACCTACAAATACCATCACCAGATCATAAAAAACAAAAAATAAAAACACACACCTATAGCATACAACAAAAAAAAATTACAACACTTTCAAAAGGACACTAGGGTCCATTTGGTTTCTATTTTTTGTTTTTTTAAATAAGAAAACATTAAAAAAACACTAAAATAGGTGTATTTTCTGATTCTAAAATATTAGTTTGATACTGTTAGCAAAACAGTAACTTATAAATGTCATTATCAAACCATAAAAGATCAAAAATAAAAATACACATCTATAATACACAACAAAAAATAAAAATTAATAGTACTTCTAAACAAACCCACCTTAGTAATGGTGTGATTTAAAGTATCTGGTATTGTACATTCATTTGCTTTAAGAATGTGATACCGATGCGTCACATACCACACAAATGAAAAGCTTGGATTGGGAATGCAAGGGATGTAGAAAATAAATGCTTAGATTCTCCAACTCTGGAATAATTATAACTGGTGAATTTTGACATCTCGAATATTATCCAATCAACTTACTACATCTAAATTAGGAGACATTTTTACTTATATTTAGAATAAGTTTATATAAAAATAATTTATATACCAAATGGTGTTGTTGGTTATGATTATTTAATTAAAAAAAAAACTCATTACTTTGACTCATAATTTTAAAGTTTTATCGCCACGTCATTTTGGATGGGATTTTTCTATAAAAGTTTTATTTGTATATGATTTTTCTCCATTGACATAAATTAACTATGATAGAATATGAATGGGCTTACAAATAACACTTGTATTTTGAAATAGATATTAAATTTAACAAGATTAACAGCAAATTTAAGTGTCTGTGGGTGCCAGGTCAATTTGTTCGAAAATCAAAATATTAAAAGTGACTTTTGATTATAGATAATATATGGCATGATAATAAGCAAATAAATGACATTTTTAAGGTTTATTTTAATTGTTTTGTTTTTTTAAGAATCCTGTCATTTGATTCTTATTGGCTTCTGTAAATTCATATTCATATGGGATAATTATTACAATAAAATTGAACTCTTTAAATACACTATAAAGCTCTAGTTGCATAAGGTAACACAGCCAATTAAAAAGTAATTTTTATGCCCAATACTTTCGACATGGTCATGTTTTTCAAAAGGAAATTGTATATAAATTATGTACAAAGTTTTTAATTATGTATAATATTATCCTTTTCCAATATCTCAAAGGACAATATCAATCACATAACGTATAATTACCCGATTATGGAACTTCAACAAAATAAAATTTTATTTTTTTCCTTATTTTTTTGGTAAAGATTCAAAAGGTTAGCAACTACCAAACAAATAATAATATCAATAAAGAAAAAGTGGGGAAACAAAAAAGTATTCCCAAAGAGAATGCCTACCTCACTTGACTTTGATATCTTTGAACTAAAAATTGAAATCATAAAAATTAATTATGGCCACAAAATTGTGGGCAAAATCAATTTGAGCCATTTAAATAATTTGTACTTTACAACTGAGATACAAATGATTATTATTATGAAAATACTAAGGCTACCTTTATTTTTATTGAATTTTCATCACGGATATATTAAGTAAGTAAATTCAACTTGTATTAGAAACATAGACCCTATCACCTTTTATTTATCAGTGATGAAAGTCTGGTAAAAAATACCGGTGGCTCTAGCATTACTCTTATTATTATTATTATTATTATTGGATAACCCACTATAAATTATTAATTGATTTATTCATTGATATTGATAATTTATTTTATGATTAAAAAAATTTGTACATAAAATTCATGATGACAATCATATTTTTATTTAAGCCTAATCATGATGGATGTTATGTTGCAAAGTGACATTCTTATTCAACTATATTATTGTGCACAAATTCTGTTTAAATATTTTTAGATGCATATTCATAATGTATTAAAAATATTCTAACAGTTAAAAATTATGTCGAAATTTTTAATTTGTGAATTCGAATAGGAAGTGTAGTAGTTACGGGTAATGAGAGTGTTTGATCACTGAAGACACATTTTCTTTACTAATTTTTGCATTATATTTGGTGGGTCATGGTGAAGAGAGGAGTATTATCAATAGGTGGAGAAAAAAATAGTAAAAAATAAGAAGAAAAAAAACAGAGAAAGGGGAAGAAAGGAGGAGATAGAAATAAATTAAAAAAAAAAGAAGAAAGAGAAAAGAAAGAAAGATAACAAAGATACAAAAAAATTGAAAAAAGTGAAAGTAGTTTTGAGCATTTAATATTAGATAGAGAGAGACATGGGGAAAAAGAGAGAAACAAATGAAAGTAAAAAAAGATAAATAATAGTCTTTGTGAGTAGTATCGTCATATTGTGGATAAATCAATTGCATCCGGTGATGCCACATAAGACATTTTTAAAAAGCCACTCTGTTTCATTAGATAGATTTGAAACTTGATAGAAAGAGAAAGTAACATAAAGGAAGTCGGAGAAAAATTATAAAGAAGTAGAATTTTTTTTCCTTTCAAGCTAGAAACTAAACAAAATTATCATTTTACCTTTCCTTTATCATTGTTTCCTCAAGAAAGTCAAGAAATTTCATTTCATGATTATTATTTTGTTTTTGTTTTTTTTTTCTAAGCCATTTCATGATTATCTGGGCTGTTAAAACACGTACACACAAAAAAAAAAAAAGAAAAAATGGAAGAAATGCACAAATGCAAGATTTGCAGAATCAACATCTCGCCACCAATGATCTTGTAACGGCTATAATCCAACGGCTCCCCGACTTTTCCCTTACTTTATTGATTATTAAATCATTTTTTTATCAACGGTAAAAAAAATCAACCATTTAAATTCCAAATCCTTCAATTGGGTTTGACAACTAGCCGTTACCATCTCCGAATAGAGAGAGAATTATTCAAAGATCTCAAAAACCCACCCATTTTTGCTCTGAAGATTTGCTTGCCATTATTGCTCGCTAACCCATAAAACATACTCCTCAACTCTCTCTCTCTCACGATTCGTCAATGGCACTGCCTGGAAACAGATCTCCTTCCCCAATTTCAACAAGACCAAATCCTAATTCAAGAACCCCAGAAACGAATTCTACCATGAGAAGAAGTTTCAGCGGCAGTCCATTTGCGAAGCCTTCTGTTCTTACAAACCCCAGAAGCTTCACTCCTATCACTCCTGCTAACAGCCCTGCAGGTTCATCATTTTTTCTTGATTGCAACACGTACACACACACACAAACGCCCGCTGTATATTTCCAAGAATTGCTCGGTTCTGGATTTTGTCTTGTTCATCCTTGCGTGGCTGTCTTGCAGATCTTGCACGGAGACAATCCATAGGCAAGGAAGGTGGGATCTCTTCTCGGGGCTACGAAGACAAAGAGAACGAGAAAGATCAGAATCTAAAACCGGTGAAAGTTCGATCACCGGCCGTCGCAAAGGGTGCCAAAAACTTCATGACACCAACGATCTCTGCGGCTTCCAAGATCAACGCGTCTCCCAGAAAGAAAGTGCTGGCGGAGAGGAACGAACCCCTTCGGACTTCTATCTCATGCTCTGATGGAAAGAGTTCGTTTAGTTCCGTGAATCTTTCTGATGTTACAGATGAGGTTGATTCGAAGTCAGAGGTGGGTTTGAATCAGAGCAACGTTGAGGAAAATGATTCATCTGTCACGAATTCTGCTCACAAAGAAGCCGTTCTTGAGATTCCTTTGATTTCCTCCGAAGCTTCTCAATCTCAGGTACCTCTAAATTCCCAGAAAGCCTCAGAATCACTATCAGATATGAAACCTGTAGAATCTAATTGTGCTAGTTCTGGTACTAGTTGCAAGAACAAGCCTTCTGGTCCATCGATGTCCCCTATAATAGCACCACTTGATGCTGACCCGTCTCTTCCACCTTACGATCCCAAAACCAACTTTCTTTCTCCCAGGCCTCAGTTCCTTCATTACAAACCCAACCCACGAATCGAAGTTTATCTTCACAAGGAAAAGGGGCTTGGTACTGGGGAAGGTAAGAGGCTAGAAGAGAGCTTTCTGTCTGAAAGCTTTTCAGACACTGAAGTTACTGAAGAAACTGAGTCTGAAAACTCACAGAAAGAATCTGAGGATGCTTCTTCTGATGAGCTTGTAAACAAAGAAGCAGAGCTCCATGTTTCTGAACCAAAGCCAAACAGTGTCCCAATCAATTCCCACATCTCTGTGGAGACTGTTGAAGGAAAGAGAGTGCTCAAACCACAGTTCTTTACAAGATCAAAGTCCATTGCTTTACTTTTGTTCCTCTTGATTACTTGTTTATCAGTCTCAGTTACTGATTCTCCAGTCTTCGATTCATCTGTTTATAAAGATTTAAGCATCTCTGAGTTCTACGACCCATCTGAAATTGCTGAGTTTGCAAAAGCAAGCTTTGATGCCTTTGCTATAAATTTCAAGCAGTGGTCAGCTAACTCTTTATGCTATCTCAGTAAGCTAATACCCATTTCAGATGAAGTAGATAAATTGGGCCCGCTGCAATTTAGTAACATGACTTCTTTGCTAGAGGATCCCTTCGTTGATGGGTACCTTGAAGTGGACCACATTGAGGAGAGATCAGAGGAAATCCACGAGCAAGATGAGTTAGAACCTGGGGCAGAGGGAGAGGTTGAAATAGCACTATTAGAAGATAATTTAGAGAAGGGTGACCAAGATGTAGAAGCTGATGACAATAGCGAAGAGGAGGCATTAGAAGGACAGGGTATTGAAGAAACACATCTGACACTAGAAGCAGAAATAATAGAACCTGATAGTTCAGAAGCAGAAACAGTTCAGACCCAAGAACAAAGCCATACTGCTTTGCCCATCTCCGCGGAGGATCAGTCAGCTCTAACTTCAAAGGCACCTGAATTTAGGCCTGAAGTAGAGGTTCTTGAAATCGACCCTGAAGTGGTTGAACATGGGGCATTCGAAGGTGATAATGACCTCAGTTCTGGTGCTGAAATGGAGTCCACTATAGCAGAGGCCAATCGTGAAAGACCCTTGGAAATGGATGCTTCCTTTGGGGATGCTCAGAATTCCAAAGCAGTAGACGCTTCTCCTAATGGATTAGAAGAAAAAGATAAGTTCTCAGTGCATTATATGCAGACAATTTTGCTGCTTGCTCTGGCTCTAGTGGCAGCTACAACGTCTATCTATCTGAAGCACAAAAGAACCACTACCCCAAGCGCTGCAGTCCTTGCCGATCCAATATTGAATAAGAAGGTGATGATTTCAAGCCCTGCATCGGCCAGCACCGAGGTTGATGTGGTTGGAGAGTCATGGCCATCAGAAATGAGCAGCTTTCAGACGAGCTCATCTTATAGCAAAAGACTGAGGACAACAAGTGAAGCTCAGAGCCAGGAGAGGAGACAGAGGAAGATCTCTAAAAGGGAGTCCTTGGCTTCTTCTTCATCAGAATACTCAATGGGTTCGCCTTCTTATGGAAGTTTCACCACATACGAGAAAATTCCCATCAAACATGTAAGTATTTATCTCTCACTTCTTATATATTTTTCAGAAATATTGTCCCATAAATCTGTTTACTGCTTCTTACACTTCTGAATTTTATTGGTTTTGAAGGGATACGGGGATGAAGAAATAGTGACTCCGGTTAGGCGCTCCAGCAGGATTAAGTACCAAGTCACTTCTCCGTGACGACTCCAGAGACCCCTTCTGCTACTCATTGTTGCTGCACAGCTGCGCAGTTCTAATGTGACCAAAAACACTATATAGTTTCTGAATTTGTGTGGATTGATTGATTGTAATTTGAGAACCTAGTTATTGAGATCCCCCTCTGCTAATCAACAGCATTATGTTATTGTTTCTAGTTTCCATTTCTGTTGACACATTTCTTTGCTTCATTGTATAAATCTTTCCTTGTTTTGTACTCGATGACACACTTCACATCTCACTTGTTAACAGCTCAATAGTTTCTCAACTTTCATTGATGAAGTCTATAAGATGAGTTAATGGATCATTGCTGGATGGTTTCCCAGTAATCGAAGTATTTACTAGTTTTTGAGCCTTGTGACTCGCAAGGGATTTTGATATCTGACAAGTTTTTACAATCATCAAAGTCATGAGTGGGCTAGCTTTGAAGCTGCTTGCTTGAAACCAAAGCCTGGTATTATTGTGGGAGAAAAGGATCGTGGTTATGATGTTAGAATGGGATCCAAAGCCTGGTATTATTGTGAATCCTGCAGTTGTATAATGCTAACTCAAGTTGTGATGAAATTCATCATGAATCCTGGAATTCACTGGTGTAATTTGAATAAATTATGTAACATTCAAGTAAGGAAGGGTTGTTTTTGCTGAAGAAATCATATGTGTCAATTATGTAATTTAGCTGAATTTAGCTGGTTGGTTTAGTAAGGAGGGGGGTAGGTTTGGCTTAATTTGGACAAATTATGTATAGGCCTTTTATCCATTGCAGAAATTCCCTGTTCAACATACTAAGCAAAACAATATACTTTCCACCTCGTTCCTTCTTCAAGTCCAAATAGTATGCTGTCATTAATTTGTCCAGAGAGTAAGCGTTCTCGGATTAGGTTCAAGACAGCAATGAAAGCAAGAAGGAGGTGTTCTCCTGTTTGGCCGGAAACCAGTTCAAAGGAAAAGTAATCTATCAACCCCCACACCCGTGTCATCTGCAGAGAAACATGCTAGGAACATGCCATAGCACAAAATTCAAATTGCATGCAGCGAAACTGATTTCTCAAAATCAGCTAAGTTGAAGATTGAATAGAATGAACTGAGTTCAAACCTTATGCATGAATGGACAATTTATAGCTCAATAGGTGGTGCCAGCTGTTGTCACAGAAGCATGGATGCTGAAAATTATAAATAGACAGGCAGCAATCTGCTTGAATTCATGCAGTCACTGTAAGGGTGAACTTTATTGGTCTGATCAACTTGTGGTGATTTCACCTTCCAGAAATTTCAGGCGAAATCCACTTGAAATATACAGAGGGTGAAGATTTAAAACCGATATTCCACTTGAGCTCCACAACGAGCCATTGGGCTGAATAATTCAGTGTTGAAGTATGATCATCTGCCTGCTTAAATACAAAGCAAAGCAATGTGTCTATTTGCATGGATGAGCTTGTTTATGGTCATGGCTTGGATTGTATCTCGAGGTACGCAAAGCCGTGGCTAGAGATTGAACAAGGGTCCTCTAGGAAACAGCTAGGATAAGCATGCTCAATAGGAAGACCTGATAATTGATGGACACCTCTAAAATGCAGATCTTACAATGTAAAAGTTCTGCATTGGCAGGACATTTTAGAAGTTCATTTTCAAGAAATGTCAACACTGCTTGAAATTTTAAATTTGAATTTAGATAGAATACTTGATTTCTGCATATGTAATGATCAAAATTTAGGGTTTTTGCCAATTACAGCATCTGTTGTTTGTGTTACAAAGGATATGGGTAAGAGGAGGAATTAATATGCCTTCAAGTTTTACATTTAAACTCAACATGATTTTTCCACAATGGTATCACCTAGTGATTCGTTCCTTTGAAAGGATAACCAAAAAAATATGACATTAAATTAAATTGCTTTTTTCATTATATATGGCTCTAAACTAGTGTGGTGAAATTATGTTTTCTCCATAAAAATAGCAAATGTTACTCGTACAAAAGGGAAAAATAAGTCCAAACTGGAGCTATGGCCTCATTCATAAGTCTCAGTTGAAATTAAAAGTCAAGCTTGATGGTTTGTACAATGTTCCAATCTTGCTCTAAGCACATTAGAGAGGGCAATAATAAATCGTCTATCAGTTGAAGAATGTAGAAGGAATGTTTTAGACTCGGAGAGACATGGAGAGAGACAAGAAAAAAAAAAGGACAATTTTATATATTTTGTTTATTTTTTGAGTAAAAATATACGTACTACAAACGTGAAAAAGATCGACAATCATGGTAGACAAGGAGAATGACGGGAGTTATGAACATAATGTGACAAATTATTCCAGGTTCATCGATTTGAGTTTGAATACAATTCTCAAATAAAATTGAGGTGAAATTTCACTAAAACAGTTTGGCCAAAGGTAAACGCAAAAAAGGATTGCAAAATATGAAGAAAAATAACGAAAATGTGATTATTTATTTTAGGTAGTCACGTTTGTGTTAAGTTGATTGTATGTAATAGGATGTGAGTGGAACGAGAAAAAGTGGAGATTCGACTGATCTCATCCTGTTTAGGGCATAAAGGATTTAAAATGGGGATGAAAATGTATTAAACTAAACTTGTGCGGGTGTGAAGGTGGGGATAGACATTGGTTTTCTCCCGCCCTATCCTACCCTTTGGGAGGCAGGGATGTGCTTGTGCCTTTATATGCAAAATTGCCCTTGAATACTCTAACTTGAATTTTGAGCTTTGGCTTTTTAATATTGTTGTAAATCTCTTTAGTTAAAGATGAAATCCATTCACGTTAAAGCTGTTATAAGGGGGATAATAGCTTTTGAAAGAAGAACCTTTTGGTTAGATAATTAATTTGAGGATAAGAGCTTTACATTGGATTTGGTGAGTGTGGGTGCGGTGGCGGGGTGGATGGAGGTTTGTACCCATATGGCGGGGATGAACCTAAAAAAAAAAATTCCCGTACGAATATAAAGGCAGAGATGGAAATAGATTTTATAGGCAGAAGCGGAGATGGAGGTGCCATTCTCGCCCCATCCCCGGCCACTACTGTAGGTGGGTTTTCTGGGAAAGCCTGACCGATCACTTGAGTCAATATCGATGAGATTTCAATATGTTGTAAAGAGACAAAAGAGTTATAATGGGTGGACCCTCTTTGAGCCGATCACATTTCGACGGTCTAGTTAGCAATGTTAACCGAGAATATAATGAGAAATACAGACAATGAATGCTTAGAAATCAATTGTCCATACCATGCTTCTTCAAGATGCTGTATTTTGTAGTGTAGTGTTCTCTGTCTAGCTTACTCATGTAATCATGCCCTACCTTATAGGCTTATGTTAGTTAGAGTAGGCTGATCGGACAGAAATACACCTTTATCACCATGCTTGAGTTTGACTGACCGGATGTAAGCATGGTCGTTATGTGCTGTATCTCCTCTGCATTAAATGCGGGTCTGTTCAACGTTAAATGCTGACAATAGAGCATTAAATGCTCTAATATCCCTGACTCGACTGACCCGGTTCTTTGTGGCCGAGTAGTCTTTTTATTTGGGCTGACCTGGAGTGTGGGCCTGAATTGCCCTGATAAGTTATGGGCTGTTGCTAGCTCGCACGAATCCTCTTTGTATTTATTGGGCTCGCCCTACTGGGCTAGACTGGGGTTTTTTGACCCACATTTGCCCTCCAACCCTAGTGTCCTTCGAAAGGGGGCTGGGGCTGATACACCATGGTCATTTGAGCAAGTAGTTATGGATGAAGCCTAGGCACTTTAGTAAGATACTAAGAAAAAAAGACTGGTGAAGACTGCCGAAAAGGAGGCTGCTTAAGCGAAACATGTCAACTTTGTTGTTCCTCTACCTACATCAGCAGAAGCTGATCCAAAGGACAAAGGCAAGGTTGAGGAGCCGATGCCTGAGGAGTTCATGGTTTGGCCAAAGGTTGCTGGTCGACCCATGAACACCTATGACTCAATACTCAACTGTCCCACATTGGCCGTTGGGGCTCTCCAGGCCTTGATGTCGCCTGGAATGTTCGGGAGCTAAGCGAGATCGACGATGATGTACTACTAGCAGGCACTGTTCATGGATGAATGGTGGTAAAAAGTCTTTCCATCTGTCTTTCTACTTTAAGCTTTCTGTCGAGCTCTCATTTTGATTTTTGTCATACTCTGTCCTATGTAACAAGTCATCCTAGGGGATACACTGGCCTCCCTTAAGAAGAAGAAAAAAGATTTTGACGAAGCTAAGGTAGAGGTTACTGATCTGAAGACTAGGTTGACTGAAGCTGAGAAGTCGACATACGAAGTGAAGGCGGCTCTGGTTGAATCTCAATCAGAGGTGAAGGAGCTGAAGAAGGAGTGAGAGGCTCAATACACCAAGAGCTTCAATGATGCCGGGGATCAGTATGAGATCTAGGTGAAGACCATATCTGAGGGGGCCTTTTAAGATGACTGGACATCGGCTCTGAGGAAGTCGACGTTGGACAAATCTTCCCCTCTGTGGACGGAGATACCTGCTTGGGCTAATGTCGAGCTAGAGTATGAGAATGAAGAGGGCGTTGACACCCACAATGGAAGGCAAACACTGGCCCCGAACCCGAGGTAGTTGATCTATAATGCGGATACCTTTGTTAACTTGCCAAAGACAAAATCATTCTAGATAAGTTAGGAAAATAAAAGGTCTTCATTTGCTCGTCCAGCTGCCGAACTTAGGCCAAAAATTGTTTAGCGAAAAAAATGAATGCCTTAGTTTGTAAATTGTGGCCTTTTACTAGGCCAAGCTATTAAATTTATATCGGGCTGAGTCAAGATACTTATCTTTTTTTATTCCTCAATTCTCGTGGCCCTTCTGTCGGCCTTCTTGACTTAGGCAGGACTAAGGCAGGTCTGTGGCCTATGTGTAGCTGACCTGCCCTGTGTTTAGATAGGACCAAGTTGTCTTGTACACTTGGTTTTAGGTGACCTTCATTGACTGACCTGCCCAATTTAGACAGGACCAAGTTTTTACACTTGCTTTTTATGACCTTAACTTTCATTAGCCGACCTGGTCATAAATGACCCAGGATCAGGTTTTTACACTTGATTTTTTATGACATTCGTTGGCCGACTTGCCTAACTTAGATAAGACTAGGTTTTTGCGCCTGGTTTTTATGACCTTCATTGGCCGACCTGGTCATAAATGATCCAAGACTAGGTTTTTATACATGGTTTTTTTATCTTCCTTCAATACTTTGTAGTTTGGAGTGGCATCAAATCTGTTGAGTAGTTTCCAATTTGATTTGTGCAAATATTACATATTTGTTGAAAGAAGTTGCATCCTTATGATAATGAACTATAGGCAGATACATCATTTGAAGATAATAAGGGCCTACTGGTAGAATTTTATGAGATTATTTGCGTTCCAAGGTTGGGGTAGTTGTCGCATTTTTTCGATAATTTCCAGTCGATATGCCTTTACGCCGACTTGGGACGTAATTCTGGAGGGACCTTCCCAGTTTGGGCTTAGCTTCCCCTCTGTTGGATTTTGTGTTGCATATTCTTCGATGATCTGATTCACTACTTAGCTGGGAATCTGAGTAGATCATGATTTTAGCAATTTGGAGATCAATAGTTTGGCGCAACTCCACTAGCAAAGCCTTATATTCTGATACATCTTTTGAAGTAATGAATTCCAGCTTAATGGCCTGCTCTAATGCCATACCATCTGGTGTAATGAGGACTGTCTCTGAGCCTGCCCCCTGGTCATTGGATGCTCCATCAACGAACAACTTCCAATGATCAACTTTCTCCTATAGGTCCAAAGAGAGGTCATCATATTGCGTATCAAAAATCGGGGTTGGATTAGTTTCTTGTGGAAGTTTAACAGAAAATTCAACAATAAAGTTAGTCAATACCTGGCCTTTAATTGTCGTTCGTGGTTAGAACTTGATATCAAATTCTCCCAGCCAACAACAGCTCACTTGGCCACTTTGCCGGAGAAGTCGGCCCTTCTCAACAGTGATTTTAGCTGGTGGTCCGTGAGCACGTTGATGGTGTGGGCCCGGAAGTAGTGCACCAATTTGTGCGATGCCACTATCAATGGAAGGGCCAGTTTTCCAACGATAGATATATGCTTTCTGCCCCCAAGAGAGTTTTGCTAATATAGTAACTGGCTTTTGTTGCCAATCTTGCTGTTGAAGTAACATGGCATTGAACGCATGCTCTGACACTGCGAGGTAAATGAGGAGCTCTTCATGCTTTTGTTGCACATGCCGTAAGGAAGCATTGCTTGGCAGTGACTTGGTCCCCTTTTATCTCTTGCACCTCCTCTGGGGAGAAGAATCGAATCAGTAAGTGGTAGGAGGATGGGATAGCCTTTATGAGGTGTAACCACGTTCGGTCCATGATTGCATTATATGGGGATGGTACGTTGACTATCAGGAATTCTGTCTGTTGAGTAATCATTCCCGCTATTACAGGGATAGCTACCTTTCCAAGTGGCTAAACTGGGTTGCAGCTAAACCCGATCAATGGATTGAGTGAGGGCTAGAGGTCGGCATCCTTCAGCTATAGCTTCTTGAATAGGTCGTAATACTTAACCTCAGAGGAGCTCCCTTATTCAATGAGCAGCCTCTTCACGTTACAACCTACCATGCGTAGGGTCACGACCAGTACGTCATTGTGGGGAGTTTAAACTCCCATGAGATCTTCAACAGTAAAGGTTATGGCTGCAGTATCATTGCCAACCTTAACTTTCTCGGGAGGGGGGCCTATCGGCATCATCTCTCTCAAATGCATGGCTTTTTAAATATCGGCCCGGTATTTGTGCCGGTCGATAGCTTCTGATTATGCCGATCCATACAACACGTTGATCACCCGGATCGGTTTAACTCTGTCATCTTTCTGCGGATGAGCCTCCAACCTTGGCTGCTCGGCCTTCTATTTTGTTTTATCTCTGTCGATGTACTTGCCAAGATGACTAGCCTTCGCCAAATCTTCAAGGTGATTTTTTTAGATGTCGGCAATTCACTGTTGGATGCCCCCTCTCCCTTTGATAGGAGCAAAACTTCCCTTGGTCTCGGGCTGTATGGTCTCCTCCTAACTTCGGGGGCCATTTGAAGAATGGCTTGTCATGAATTTAGGGCAAAATCTTATAAATGGGGTCCTTGAAGATAGTATAAACCCTATTGCTTGCCTTTTTGTTCCGGCTGTTGTTGTCTTCTCGCTAAAGCTTCTTTGCATCCCGTCCATTCCTCTTTTAAACGATAACGTCGACCTTCTCGGGAGTGGGCTGTGGTACATCTTCTTTCAACCTCGCATGTCGTCGATTCTCGACATCAATTCTTGCATCGTGAGGGATGGCTTCTTCATTAAGAACTGTCACAGGTGGTGCTCTATAGGTAAGCCGATTTTGAACTGAGTTATAACCAGCTGTTTGTTGCACTCGTCAATCTCATTATAGGCCGCCCAGTAGCGCTGCGCATATGCCCGCAATCCTTCTCCATCATTCTTCCGTAAGGTTAGTAAGAAGTCTACCTCCCTAGGTTGCTTGCTGTTAGCTATGAAGCGAATAGTGAATAGTTCGGCAAGTTGTCTCTGGTTTGATACTGATTTGGACGACAACTTATCGAACCATCGTAGGGCCACCTCTCCCAGACTGATGGGAAAACTCGACACATCAATGATTGATCTCCACTCCAGAGTGCAATCATGTGCTTATAGTAGCGGACGTGACTGATTGGATCAGCCTTTCTGTCATATAGTGTGAACTTTGATGGGGTGAACTTTCTCGGAGGCTGGCGGCTCTCAATCTCCTCCGTGAAAGGCGTGGACCCTATCTGATCTAGGGCTCTACTGACCACGTCCTGGGTTATATGTGCTTTGAGGAGCTACTCTGCTATCAAGTTTCTCATTTAGCACCTTTCCCGTTCCTTCTGTTGTCGGTTGGTTCTAAGCCGATCTCTGTCCTACGGTGTCTGACTCCTCCTATGGTACCGATCTCCTCGTCTTTTACTATTACTGCCGGTGTTGGAGGCATGGCTCCTAACAATGTGCACCGGCGTTAAACTTTTACTTCTAGGATCTCGACTCCTTCTATCGTTGCGATGGGCCGGCATCCCTCCTAGATATTACGTCCCTCATTGCTCTGACCTGGGAAGTAAGCTTGGCAATTTTGTCGTCACATCACCGAAGTTCCCTCTCAGTAGCACGAAGTGAATGGTCACTGGACACATGTCCACTGGAAAGTGAAGGGCCCAGGCCCCGGTGATGATCTTTATAGAAGTTTGGTCCCTTGGCGTAGTATGGGTCCCTCCGTAACTCGTCTCATTTTTCTCAGTGGCTTCCAGTAGGAGACCGGGTCTCCAACCTCCTCGTCCGACCCCAGTTGCTTCTTTCTGGAGTGGTTTGGTGGCTAGCCAAGTTGATATTATCATTACCAAAGGGGGTTTCGTTCCCTCGTCCAGTGGCATAGACTCCTCTTCTCCCTAAGAAGCTGGTACTCATATTTACTTCGACATTTTCACAGACGGCACCAATTATGGGTGGGTTTTCTAGGAAGACCTGATCGATCACTCGAACTAATATTGATGAGTTTCTAACCTACTGTAAAGAGACAAATGAGTTAGAATGGGTCGACCCTCTTTGGGCCGATCACACTTCGACGGGCAAGTTAGCAATCTTAGCCGAAAATAGAATGAGAAATCCATACAGTGAATGCTTATAAATCAATTGTCCATACCTTACTTCTTCAAGATGCTGTGTTTTGTAGTGTAGTATTCTCTGTCGAGCCTATTCATGTAATCATGACCTACCTTATAGACTCATGCTAGTTAGAGTGGGCTGATCGGACAATAATATACTTTTATCACCATGCTCGAGTTTGACTGACCAGATGTAAACATGGCTGTTGCGTGCTGTATCTTCTTCGCATTGAATGCGGGTCCGTTCAGCATTAAATGCTGATAATAAAGTATTGAATGCTTTGATATCCCTGACTCGGGTGACCCGGTTTTTTGGGGCCAGGTAGTCTTTCTGTTTGGGTTGACCTGGAGTGTGGGCCTGAATTACCCTGACAAAATCTGAGCTGTTGCTAACCCACATGAATCCTTTTAACAGTTATTGGGCCTGCCCTATTGGGCTGGACTGGAGTTTTTTGACTCACAACTGCCATCCCTAATATGTGGGGAAAGGTATTCAATTTTTTGCACAAATTTAAAATGTCAAGTTGAGTTGTTAACATTTTTGTATGATAAGGTAAATAAATAAAATAAATTTGTTCGATTGTATTGGAGTATTTTTAACTAAATAGAAAAATTGGAAGCACTATAATCTTCCATAATTTGGAGGGAAAGCTCAACGTTACAAGCCTTCATACCAAGACAAATCAACATATAGTCGCTCTACAACTTTTGATTGTTGTAATTATATGTGGAATTTGACTTTTTGTCAAAAATAATAGCTTCATTTTAATAAGAGAAGTGGGAAGAGATATACGATGTATTCGTGGTAATAGTTGGTAGGATTGCCAGAGAGGGTTGTGGAAACATACTGGTTGCTGGGACAAAGTGCTGGATCACCATAGACGAGCTAGGTGAGAGCTTGGATCGAGAGAGAGAGAGGAAGTAGTAATGGGAGTTAAGATATTGAGCATTAGATATTCTAGAGTTGGAGACGGAGAAAATGGACATGAACGTCTTAACATGTTACATGTGCAGATTGATCTCGTATTTACTATGGGGTCAAACAATGCAATCCAACTCATATTGGCTTGTTTGAGACTATCCGTTTGATTAGACGTAAAATATTTTACACGAGAAAATATTTTTCTATGTAAAAAGTTTTACTAAAAAAATTATTTTCTTTTTTATTTTTCAGCCTTTGATTGACATTTGAAATTTATTTTCTTGAAAATTTTGTGTTTAACAATACTATTTTTTGTGGTGGTGGTTGGCGGCGGTGGCAGGCTATGGGTGGAGCGTGGCAAGTGGTGGCAGCAATGGTGGGAGTGGCGGCGGCAGGTGACGGTGGTGGGTGGTGGTGGGCATTAACAACGACGGTAGTCGGTGATTGCGGTGATGGTAAAATGATTGAAATAGTGCCAAAGGTTTAAAGGACTTGAATTAAAAAATAACTTACGAATTTTTGAAATGTAAGTTATTTTTGATCTTTTGAGGGAAAATATCTTACTTTTTGGTCAATCAAACAATAGAAAATGAGTAAAATATTTTACAAGAAAATCAAACGAAGCCTAAAATATTTAGAATACCCATAAGTAAATATGTAATTATTTTTTGTATTTGGAGACGAGTGCTGTTTTTATTTTTGTATTTGGTTTGTTAATAAATATGTAAGTACCCAAAAAACTAATTATTTTAATTATTACTATTTGAAAGCAATCTCAAAATGCCCAACATCGACTTTATTGAATGAATTTGAAATAGATATTGCCAACTATAGCAATTTGGTAAATAAAAAGTTGAACTATAGTTTATAACATAAGAAATAAAATAATAGTATGATACGAGAACTAAAAAGTGGAACACGATCAAATAATATTATGAAAACATGAAATGCAAGATAAAATACAATTGAACAAAACATTTATATGAAAATTTATTGATAATATCAAGAAGAGCAATAAAAGGTTTTTGAATAACTTTTATGATTAATTAAAACATTTACTACACAATATCTATAAAAAATATATTAGAACAATTATATATTGTATTGAAAAGTAAGATTTGAGAGTACAAAAATAGTAAAAATTACTAGAAATGCGTATTTATGAAAATTTCATGATATTTTAAGGAGTTTTTGAAAAAATTCCATAAATTATGAAAGAATTAATGAAATAATTGATTTTATTTTTTAAAATTACACGAGAGTTTTGTATCTAGACTCCAAACGAGTTTCTGAAAAATTGAGTTCATATTTGGAAGAGTTCCTTTTTTTGGTAATAATGAGTTAAAAAACCTAGAAGTCCAACTAATTTTCCAAATTCGCAAACAAACTAATTAAAAACCGCCACGTCGCCGATCGCACATCACCAATCGCACAACGGGACAGGAAACTGCATAATTTTCTCCGGCTGCTGGAAACGAAGTTCTTGCCCGTTGTCTAACCTAAAAAGTTTTCGGGAAAAAGAAAGGAAAAAAGAGGAAAAAAGAAAAATACAAGCTGCCACTCGAAGATGCGAAAACCGAAGGCGCAATAAAACGCTACAGAGACGCCGCATAAGGGAGAGAGAGAAGAGGAGATAGAGAGAGAGGGACAGTGAGGGTTTTACTGTATACTCCATCGCGCTCCTAATTTCCGAAGATTGCAATAGAGCCCTCTCAGTGATCAGGTTTCATCTGTATCTATATCTATATGTAAATATATACCATACATGTACATAGATATCTATATCTCCAGAGCTATCGATGAGTTATAGATCGGGCTAGGGTTTTGGGGTGACATGGCGAGCACATCGCAATCCATCCGTTTCTCTGGTCCAGCCACCGGCACGGGCACCGGAAACCTAGATGCGCTTAACCGGGTCCTTGGTGACCTATGTACCAGAGGCAATCCCAAGGTTAGTAGAATTTTCCTCTAATCTTCAGTCGTTTGCTGAGAAATACTTAGTAGAGGGAAAGAAAATTGAATTTATTTTTCTGCTCCTTAATCTTGTTTTCCATTCTTTGTATGGGTGAAGATTGTAGGCCTTATAGTTGAGTTTGTCTGCTCAGAAAATTCAAGAACGGGGAAAGAAAACGAAATTTATTAATCTTCTTCTTAATCTTGTTTTCCATTCTCAGTATGGGAGAAGCTCGCCTATTGTAAGCCTTATAGTTGTTGCACCAGTTTTGTTGAATTGAGTTTTGCGTTTTCTTTGGTCCGAATGTTCAAACTTGATTAGTTGTAGTGTTTGTATTTCTTGAATATGGGGTTGGGTTTTGCCGGAAGTTGATTATGTTGGCAAAAGAGGTTGAGGGTTTTGTTATTGGTGACAGAATAGAACTTAGACGTAAGATAGTACCAGTTTTCACATAAGTTGATGGAAAGGGTAATTGACTCTTGTGCTGCTGAGGGGTCGTTTCAAATGCCTTATGTTTCTTTGGATTGAAGTCCTCTCGGAAATCATGGCTTCTTGGAGTCTTCTTAAATGGACCACCCACATTCCCGTACGCGGTAGTTAAAAACGTAAAAGAAGAAAAAGAAAAATTCCCAAATCCCAAAGTTGATGGCCAAAGTGATGCATGATGTCTGCTTTTCTCGGTCACCATTATTTTTAGAAGAATATTCTACTTTTTATTGAGATTACAGCTTGTTCTTTCTTCTCCCATGCACATTGACATATAGCTGAGACTATGACATACCGAGAACCATCTTATGTTTGGACATTTTTTGTTTTGATTGCCAATCTTGTTAGCTGGTGGAAACATTTGTTCTCTTCACCTCTGCCCCTGTATAACGTAAATGACCAAATACATAATCTGCTGTCTCTCAAAGCTTCTTCTAAATTCGTCTTTGTTTTTGTGGTGGTTCTTGCCTGAAGTTTCGGGGGTTGGGCCCTTTTTTGGGCGGGGGTGGATGGTGGGGTGGGGTACATTTTTGATGGTGGGATTGGAAGGTGCTGTTAAAATCATTTAAAACTGTTTATTTGCAACTTGCCTTGTTCTGTAGTTCAGTAATTTGCTTTATTTATGCATTCACTATTTGTGTTTTCTGGTATTTATTTCTGGATTGCAGGATGGTGCCACATTAGCTTTAAAGAAACACGTGGAAGAAGAAGCCCGAGATCTTAGTGGAGAAGCCTTTTTTCGTTTTATGGATCAGTTATATGATCGTATTACGAGTCTGTTAGAGAGTAATGATGTTGCTGAAAATTTGGGAGCATTAAGGGCAATTGATGAGTTGATAGATGTGTCACTTGGTGAGAATGCCTCCAAGGTTTCAAGGTTCTCTAATTACATGCGAACTGTGTTTGAGGCGAAGCGTGATCCTGAAATTTTAACCCTTGCCAGTAAAGTTCTTGGTCATCTAGCCAGAGTTGGTGGGGCAATGACAGCAGATGAAGTGGAATGGCAGGTCTGTAGCGCTTTATCAATTGCATAGCAATCCAGTGTCTATGAGTATCTAACATCTACTGGTTTCTCAGGTGAAAAATGCACTGGAATGGCTTGGTGGTGAAAGAGTTGAGTATCGACGGTTTGCTGCTGTCTTAATCTTGAAAGTAAGTATAATGTTTTTGCTGTTATAGTCAGTTATTTGCTTAGTTTTTATCAAAGCTTCGAGGCTTTACTTCAAACCAATACAGTATTACATCAGCGAGATTGTTAGTTTGCTCATTATCATGTTAAATCCAGTTGCCGCATCATGATTATTGACTTATTTATCCAGAAAAATGATAATTTTTGGACCATTTTCAGTTCTTAATTAGCAATTGATACTTTTAGCCTAATACAAAATGTACTCTTTCTCTCTATCTCTGTGTGTCTGTGTGTGTGTGTGTGTGTGTGTGTGTGTGTGTGTGTGTGTGTCACTCTCTGTCTATCTATCTATCGAAACAAACACACGTATCTGTGTGTTTGCCTTTTTTGACTTTCCCACAACCTCATTTCAAGTACTTTTGCTTCAAGTACAAGTTTGCAATATAAGGAATTTTTGATTTTCTTTATTCCAAATTGTGGGTTGGTATTGTGTTTGAGAGTTCCAAAAGTGGATTATTTGCTAACTTAGACCCCCAGACTATACCAGTTTCATAGTTAAAATTATATTTCTTTCAGACATGTTCGTCATTCAGATATTGGTGAACCCTCTCGACAGAGTATAATCTCCTTCTATTTTTTGCTTTGTTGTAGGAAATGGCTGAGAATGCTTCAACTGTCTTCAACGTTCATGTGCCTGAATTTGTGGATGCTATATGGGTTGCATTGAGGGATCCAACTTTAGTTGTTCGAGAGCGGGCTGTAGAGGCATTGCGTGCTTGCCTTCGTGTTATTGAAAAGCGTGAAACTCGTTGGCGTGTGCAATGGTTAGTTGGATACGAACTTCTTAAATTGATGTCGAGAAAATTGTCTGGTGATGAGACTTAAATTCCTCTAGTGAGATCAATCTTGTTACATATTTTTGGCATGTTTGCTCCCTTGCAGTTGCCTGTATTGTGAAGATTGTAGGTGTGGTGACTCTGTTTTTGACATATTCTTGCATGGAAAGTGCTCTAGCTTGGATAAATGTTTTTATTTTATCTTATTGAAGGGTATGGGCAAAGGAAGCTTGTAAGCGTGGGATGGCAAAGGTACTAGAGTGGCTGTAGGATTGATAGATGGAAAGATATTGGAATGGGCTAGAAGTGTCTAAATTGTGATGCTGCTGGAATTTCAGGTCAATAGTTTCTAGAAATATTGGAAGGGAGTGCAAAGGGCTTAGGTGCATTAAAGGCTTAAATGTAGGAAAATGGATCATGGTTTATAGGTTTGACATTCTAAGGTTTTGTTGATGAAATAGAGGTTTAGGAATCTCGCCGGCAATTTCTTAGGAATGGCCTCCTAAGGTTGCAATACATGTTGGACAACCTTCAAATCTTTGACATTCAACTCCATTAAATTGGAAGAATACCAATATCTATTGGTTGCTGGACTTTTCTATTTCTCCTGAGTCTAAATAGGAAACAAGAAATTTTTGAAAGTATGTTCTAGATCTTTAAGAGATTTGATATATGACCCACGAACATAACTTAATCCAAAATATGACTTATGCACTACCTCTATAGCTCATGTCAAGCAAATTTAGAACTTTCTATAATAAATTTGATTTAGGAACCTAATAAAATGTAAGTAAAACTACATGAACAACTCATTAAATCAAAATATTTTTGTTTTGGTAGGTAAAATTATATAACTAATAAAGCGCCAACCGCCAAGGCGGCACAAATCTGTGCACATAATGTATACAAAAGGCTATACAAAGGACACAACCTTGTGCAAACTAGCTCCTAAAAATCTACTGGGATATGCAATTCTGCCAAAAAATTTAACCTAAAAGTGGATTTAACAAGTCCAAAGCATGCTGCAAATCAAATTCTTGATTTGCTTCTTTTCTTCTTAGCATGCATTGCATGAGAGATTCGCCCTTTTTTTAGTGGAGAGGAAAACTATTATGATCACTGGTTCTAGCTTTGTCCCTTTTGAGATTTGGCAATTGCATTTAAGGTGCCTTCCTTGTCCTTATTAGTTAGGCAGCTTGCGAACTTCAGTTGTGCCAGGTTTTGGATCCCTTGGGAGCAGCCAGGTTTTCTATGTTTGCCCAAGGATAGGGAAAAATGCATTTTACAAGTTCAGTGTGTTAAATTAGAGAGAGGACTTGTTGTGGACTATATGGTTCTTATGAATAAGGTAAATATTGGGCCTTGGTTCCAACTATTGCGTATAGGATGTACTTTTTGATATTTGATGATAAAGCTAAGGTCCCTATCTATGCATTGTTTTCTTGCATAAGTTCCATTGTGCACAATGGTGTTCTAGAGGCTAGGAAGTTTGGCCTTCCTTCTCAATCAATCTCCTTCAACTCTTCCACCTTAACTTTTCTCTACCTTTTGAAATCCAACAATTGCTCTCTTGTTCTCTTATTATTGCTATCATACTTCAACTAATCTAATTCATGATTTCTTAGCAAAATCTCTTCATTTTCCATCGAGAACTCTTTCTATTTACTCTACGTATGCATAGAATTTTTTTTTAATTCTAATGATTTTCTCTCTTTATTACTTAATTCTAGTTAACTTTGTGGGTCTTTGTTGGTGAGCTTGTCTTGATAGATGACTATCTTGCATGCTAAAAGTTTCACATAAGTTTTATGCTTGTTTTGCATAACGTTGGTTTATCAGTCGTGGGGAACTTGAATACTAATTTGTGGATTTTGAATTCGAATGCATATTTAAGAATGTGTATCCCTTAAATAAAATCCAGGTTGCATTGGAAGTTTCTTGGCCTAGAATATGTGGAAGCTGATGTCAGCATCAATAGGACTGACATCAGGAGAGTTTGGAACTGGTACCATCCGGTACCATGGTGTTGATGTTAGGTTAGGCTTTGGGACAGCTTAAGTAGGAAAAGGAGAGAATGAATGGGCAAATGAAATCCTAGAAGTGCATATCAGCTCTTTAACATGGCGGTCCCATTACTAACAAATGAAGAGTCATGGGTTGATATTAATGACCTTTGACTTATCTAAGATAAATATATAAAATTGTTCCCAAGGGACACTAACTTAGATCTATATCTATATCTACCTAAATACACTATAGAAAAGGAGGTCATTATCGCCGTGGTTGTGACAGGTGGTTCATTTTAAGTGGCTCTCAAATTTTGATTAAAAGTTATTAATTTTCAAATTATAAAATGATAAATAATTATTTTGGTTGACGCTTTGGTTCATTGTACATGTATTTAGTCTTTGAACTATGGATCACTGAACTTAATTAATTCGTGTTCTTTATGATGTTTGTCTAGATGAACGAGTATGATGCTTTGATTTTCATGATTATTCATCGTTGGTGTGAAATTCATTACATTATGCGTTGTGTTTATTAAATTCAAATGGAAAGAAACTTTATTTTCTTCTCAGCCTTTTCAATTAGTAATTATCCTATTATGTTAATAATTCAATTTTATTTTTATAAAAATATGTAAAACAACTGAGTATATTAATAAATAATAGTTAAATGATTACATAGTTAAATTGTATAAAAATAAAAATGTAACAAAAAATATTATCATATACTCATTTATTTAGATGAATACATATTTCAAATATACATAAATTTAATGAACCTTATGTTCATATAATTTGTATGTATACATGAATCTATATTACATGAACCAACGAACGATTCAATCATGGGGATAGAATATATGACCTATGTATGTGCATGAACCTACAATAAATGAATCAATGAAACACTCAACCACATGTATAAAATATATGAACTAAAGTAAATGCAGTACAAATTAAACATTTGAATTCAATATGAATTCTAAAAGTCAATTGGACTATCTTCTTAATTTATTCAATTTTTATCTTTAAATAAATGCATTCTTGATACTTATAGTACATTGTTTCATACACGTATATTTCAAACAAATTAGGTAAAAATTCATGTCATTGTAATTGTATTCACTAAATTCAAGTGAAAAGCATCTTTACTATTTCTTCAATTATTTTAATTATGAATGTAAATATATTTGTAATTGATAATTTTAATACTTTACTAAAAAAAATCATATATACAATAACTACAAATTAGCCCGTTTTCATTACTCTGTGCAGATAATTAATTTTCATTAAAAAAATAATTACATTTATGTCCTTTAGTTATTTCGTAGAAATTATTATTATCTATATTATACTTAAATACAAATAGTTAAACTATGAAGTGTACTAATATTCAATTTAGGATAAGCATATAGGGATAGATAAATAAACGATACATATAATTAAATTGTAAGACAATTTAAAAACTTGTCCAAAGAAATTATATTTAGGTTTTATTTAAAACCATTGCTGTTAAAGAATGAACCCAAAAAGGTACTCCAAATCCCGTGCATTGAACGGGCCTAAAACTAGTATATATGAAGTAAGAATAGACTTGAATTGAGATATGATTAAGTTTTCAAGCAGGGCTCATTTGAGGTTTTCAATTTGTAAAAGGCTCTGTATCATTTTGATAGTGTCTTGCTTCCTCTCATTGTTTACTCTATCAGCCTAACTTAAATATATTATTTTACAAAACTGGGACCAGTATTTGTTTTAGGAAAAAAAAGTAGGGAGGAAATGAGATGTGTTTTTTAAAAACTAGAATATTTTCTTTTCTCCTTTTAATTTTTCTTTTGCTGAGCAGTGTGGGGTTACATTACCATAAAGCACATAAGTGGCGTTTATGTGCATGTTCAGTGTACTTGATGACCTCACATCAGAATTCAATGTTATTAATTTCGCTTGTTTGAGCCAAATTTGATGGCTATGACTAATTGGATCCATCGGAGGTCATTTACAGTTAAAATGGATGTGGGCGTTAGTGAAGAATCAACTTGACACCTTTTGTTATTTGGCGTAGTTAGGTTTGCTCTCGTGGTATGTAAAAAGCAAATGAATATTGATATAGTTCTTCAGTACGCTTCCAGTAATGCCCTTTTTTATTGTATTTGTAGTGGTATTTATAGGTCTTTCCCAGTGTTTTGGAAATTGGATCCACAGACTTGATCCCTAGTAGATAAATATTAGCAATGCTTGTTGGGCATAATTTCATTGCTATATTGTTAACTCATTTGGACCTTTTGTTCTTTTTCTTGTGCTTTCTCAACAGGTATTACCGTATGTTTGAGGCTACACAAGATGGGTTGGGTAGAAATGCCCCTATTCACAGCATACATGGTTCTCTACTTGCAGTTGGCGAGCTTTTGAGGTTGGTTCAATTGTCGATTTTGCATTTTTTGGTAGACTTTGGGGTGGCTTTTTTCAATGTGTATTAATTTTGCGGCTTCATTTCACCTTAAATTCTTTCATGCAGTTAATTTTTATTTTTTTTGATAAATAAAAGTAAAATTTGTGCTGATATCTCTGATTGCTTATATTTCAGACGAATCCCTTGAATGATTCTTCCTTTTATTGGTATTATTTGAAGTTAAATGGCTTTGGGCTTACAATTGCTTACTCATATTTTATCTCGACATTTTGGGGCAGTCAGCGTAAAGCTAAGCAAGTGAAATCCTTTTCTTGGCTGCTTTTGATGTTCTCCTTTTGTAGCCTTGTAGGTTTTAGACTTGGTCCTGTAGACAAGGAACAAAATTTCTATTTGTTTCCACCGCAACGGCCGAAATGTTTCTGTTTCCTAAGGGACCAAAATGAAATACTAGTAGAATAATGAAACACTATTATTATAATCAAAACACACCAAAACATAGAAAAATGCATCAAAACACAATGTATATACCTAAACAATAAGGTGTATTAACCCGAATTTAAAATTTTTATAAAAAGTGTACAATTTTTATACAAAAGATTGTACTTTACTATTTTACTATTTGTCACTTTCAAAATGTTTTCGAAACATTCCGAAACATTTCTGAAATGTTTGCGAAACGTTTCCGTTTCCGAGCCAACCGAAACGACCCCTCGAAATGAAATTTTGATCCTTGCCTGTAGATAGAATGGACCTATGTACTAAAGTTTGGACTAAAACAAGCGTGGGGCCAAAAGTCTGACTGGGGTTTAAGCTCTCATTGGCCAGTTGGTGAAAACATTTTATGGAAAACTGAATAGTGTTACTGACCCTTGACCAAGATCAAGCTACTTGTTAGTTAGTTGCTTCTGGTGGTGTTGATAGGTTTTTGTTAGTAACCAGTCCAAGAGAAGTTTTATTTTGACCTTCTCCTGTTGCAGGTCCCTGTGGAATTGAGCTTGTAAAATGCTCTGGGTTGTTAGTTCCTCAAACTATAGGGAGCTTAGCCTTTGATTCTTGGTCTTTATTCCTTGTCCTGGTAAATTTTCCATTGTCATTCCTTTTTCCCTTTTCTAGATATTTACATGCTGCTTCTAGTTCGTTGGATTTCTAGTCCTTTAGTCTAAAGCAAGGATTGAAATTTCATTCTGTTTTGGATGAAACAACAAAGTTTTCGGTTCTGGCGGTGAACTGACACAAAACTAACATAGAAACTTGAAATTCCATGGGTTCGATTGTTTCGATCGAGACAACGTTGTTTCGGCTGAAACAACAAGGTTTCAATTGAAACTTCATGGGTTCGATTGTTTTGATCAAAACAATGTTGTTTCAGTCGAGACAGCGTTGTTTTGGCTGAGACAACGTTGTTTTGGCTGAAACAAGAAGGTTTCAATTGAAACCTCGGATTGGGTCAACACTGTCCAGTTCGAAGAGAGAGAAATTGAAACTGAAAGAGAGAAAAAGACATAGAGATTGAGAGAGAGAAAATCTGGGCAAGGGATGTCTTCAAAGATTGAAAAGCGGAGATCGATTCAGTGCATGGTGACCTTGATCATAGTGATTGGCTTCAAAATTCAGATCTTTGGTGAGGTACTGGTGCTTCTCTCTTTTCTTCTTCACTTCATAGAACATTTGTTCTCCCTCTTCTTCGTTGCCGCCGGCAGTCTCGTGCCTCCATTGTTTGGGTTTCTCCCTCTCCCTCTCCCTTTATCTGTCTTTTGGGTTTCTGCTCTTTTTTCTTTTTCCGTTTGTGTCATTTGGAGTGTCTGAGACCTTGGGTGAATACAGAATAATATACTAGTGTGTTAGATTGTATAATATATGTATAATAAATAATGACAAAAAAATTACATAACATAATAATATTATGTGGATTTTTTTGTTTTGTTGTATCTTTTCATATGGAATCATGTCTCTTCATTTATGATTTTATTTTTATTTCTAGTTGCATATAGAAAAATAGGAACAACTTTTCTATGTTGATAAAACTGAAATGTACTTGTAGAAAAAAATATTTTGATAAATAATTTTGTAAAATAAAAACATTTTCATTTAATTTTTTTATTGTATCTTAGTAATCTTAATATGGCACTCCCTAAAGAAATAATAAACATCTCAATATTTATTTAACCTACTATTTAAATTAGGTCTTATTGACCTTTTAATTGTAAAAAATACACATTTTGATTTTATAACAAAGACACTCAGCATGTGAGCCAGAAGGTTCTGCGGCCTCTTTTTTGTTTTCTTCTTATATTTAGTGCTATTCTGATTGTTATTATAGACATTAATATTGAATTAGCATGTCTTTATTAAAATGCAAAAAGATAACGCCCTAACTCAATTAGTCATAAGAAAATCGATAAAATTAATATTTAACATAATCATAAACATAAATGTCATAGATCAAAGTTAATGGAGGCCATTAATCATTAATGATTATATAACCCTCAAACATGATTTTAACCTTAGAAATACATATAATTATATTTGGTTCATGTTTCCAATTGTTTCCTTATGTTTCCGTTGTGTTTCCGAAATGTCTCCGTGTCTGAGCCGACTGAAAGGATACATCAAAACAAAATTTTGATTCTTGGTCTAAAGGCTGTTCATGATTTATCATAATCACTTTCTTATCTTTCTAGTCTTTAGTCTAGATATTTACATGTTGCTTCCTGCTTGTTGGATTTCTAGTCTTCTATTCTAAAGGCTGTTTCTTCATGATTTATCATCACCATTTCCATATATTTTTAGTGCAGTTACCTTTGGATGGATGAATTAGTTTTCTCATGTAAACTTTCCTTCGAATATTTGTTCAAAAAGTTCTCCCATTTTACTTTTTTCTCGGAAAGACTGAGGAATAAAAGGTATAGAGTTCCATATACACAACTTGTATGGCAATGGTTTTGTTGTGCTGCTATTGTGCCCTTAGTTCTCTGTCAGATGGTTCCATCTGTACTTGCAGTATCCTCAACTTGTTGAGTGAAGGCATTGTGAGAAGTGCCATGCATTTGTTTTGTTAAGTTACTGTGTTCTTCTTGGGTTAATGTTTGGCAAAATTGTTTTCTTTGACAATGCCAACAACAATAGCTCTACCTAAGTTGGCACCTTTGTAAAATAGTTCATTTGAATCTAATAGCATTAGTATTAGGACGCACCGGTCACCTGCTATTTGGTAACTTCTGTTGATTTATAATTCTTATTGAGGACATAATTGAGTTTCATGTTGGCAGAAATACAGGCGAGTTCATGATGTCAAGGTACAGGGAAGTTGCAGAAATTGTTCTAAGATACCTAGAGCACCGTGATCGGCTTGTTCGTCTCAGCATAACTTCGCTGCTACCTCGCATTGCCCATTTCTTGCGTGACCGTTTTGTTACAAACTATCTAACGGTTTGTGAGCTTTTCTCAGTTTACCATTTCATTGAAGGTCTTCAATGGCAGAAATTTACGGATCCTTAGTGTTGGTTACTCCTGTCTCGTGCTTATGACTATTCTTTTTCTCTCACAGATATGCATGAATCATATTCTCGCAGTTCTTAAAATACCTGCTGAACGTGCCAGTGGGTTCATTGCTCTCGGGGAGATGGCTGGTGCTTTGGATGGTGAACTTATCCACTATTTGCCGACTATAACGTCTCACTTACGTGATGCTGTATGTTATTTATGTCATTGGCTTCTTGCCAAACTTCAGCTGTTGTTCCTGATGCACTTTTTCTTTTGTTTTATGTTGTTTGTGTATTTTAGTAATTTCCATACATTCATCCACTAGGAAACAAAATTTCTGATGGATTGGCATGTTTTCTACTTGTAGATTGCTCCTCGTAGAGGGAGACCCTCACTTGAGGCTTTGGCCTGTATTGGAAGCATAGCAAAAGCCATGGGGCCTGCTATGGAACCTTATGTTCGTGGTCTTTTGGATGCTATGTTTTCTACTGGTCTTTCCCCTACGCTAGTAGAAGCCCTTGACCAAATAACCCTCAGGTAGGCGATGATATTCAGAAACACTTCTTTTAGGCATTTCCTGTGGATTAATTCCATTGGAGGATGTTGACCTACGATAATGGTGGATATTTCAGTATCCCTTCTTTGCTTCCTACTATTCAAGATCGGTTGCTGGATTGCATTTCGGTAGTTCTTTCAAAATCTCATTATGCCCAGGCAAGGCCATCTGTTGCCATGAGTCGAGGAAATATGACAAATACCTTTCAGCAAGTCACAGAACTTAGTGGTTCTGCACTAGTGCAACTTGCTTTGCAAACTCTTGCACGTTTTAATTTCAAGGTTTGTTTACTTGTCCTTTGTAATATGCTGCCTAGTTTTGTCTGTCGTTACTCTGTGAAGCTATTATTTGTTTTAGGGACATGATCTTCTCGAGTTTGCAAGGGATACTGTAGTAGTATATTTGGAAGATGAGGACGGAAGTACAAGAAAAGATGCTGCCCTATGTTGCTGTCGATTGGTAGCAAATTCCTTCTCTGTGATGGCTTGTGCGCAATTTGGTTCTGGGAGGTCCAGTCGCACTGGGGGAAAGCGACGACGCCTTGTTGAAGAGGTGTGATTTTTTATTATCTATCTTTGTTTTTGGGTAATAAAAATTGCTACGAATTTTATTTTCTTCTGGTGTTGTTGGCTTTCTCTGGGCCTGTTATCTCCAGTAGCAAGTTTCCTTACCCTTTCTCTAGGATTAAAATTTAAGAACCAAAGAGGCCCCCCCCCCCCCCCCCCCCCCCCCCCCCCCCCCCCCTCTTTTCTCTATCTTGGGAATAAAGGTGCACACTCCATCCAGTTGGACGAAACAACAAATGACTCTTCACTCCATTTACAAGAACCTCACTAGAATTTCTATTCCTTCAGCGTTTTAAATTTATACCTCAAACCATGTGCTTATTCCTAGTATGTACCAAAGATTGTTTCTTCAGATAGGTTGTAAATTACTTTCACTTATTTTTAATTTCATACCATCAACCTCTTAGTTCTGATGCTAGTTAGCTCTGTCTTTAAATTCTGTAGTAAAAATATGGATGTACATAGATTGCTCTTTAGATTGATCATCTCTCTCTCTCTCTCTCTCTCTCTCTCTCTGCAGTTACATGCACATATATCCTTATCTATATGGGAATTTGTTTTTGTTTTTATGTTTTCTGGATGTGAGATCTGCAGAAGGTAGTGATAATATGTAAACTGTGTGTATGAAAAAAAGGGGTCATGATTGCTGCTATCTAATATTGTATTTTTGATTAGTAATTTCATATCGGTGATAAATACTGACTTGGGACAGCAAAGAGGAGTGCATAGACCAGTAAAGTGAGCGATCATATGCTCTGCATCTGTCTGGTCCTGACTTCTTTTTTGGTGGTGACAACTTCAGTGTTGCTTTCCTTTTTTCTTCAGACTGTTAGGTCAGCCTTGATATTTGAGGGTTTTTTCATGAGTTCTTTGCAAATGATATTATGAAGGCATCAGTTCTGCATTTGCTGCTTGGATTCACAGGATGGGTGATGATTGTTAAAGATTTTGAACCTGCTATTTGTCACTAATCTTTGTAAAGTCATTTCTAATGTCCTTACTAGGTATAGAGATGTTCCTCATTTTTACTTTGATAAGTAAAGATAAAGATGTATTAGTATCTCTGTCTGTTCAGCTTTTCTTAGGGAATATTGGATTTTGGATGACGGCTAAAGAATTGGAGGATTTTCTTTTTGGTAAGTAAACCATTGTTAACAAAGCATCAAGAATCAGTGTAGGATTACAGGAATCATAATGAAGAAATTGTGGTGCCTAAGGTGGATTTTAATTAGACCGGAACAGATTCTTTTTTGCATCTGATAGATAGAGAAGTGTTGGAGCTGGATGGAGCGATTTTCTACAAGTTTATTAATACTCGACTTTGGACTCTTTCTTAGTGCTAAGGGAAAAATTGATTTTATGCTGCTTGAGGCATTAACCGGATCCCCTTTCTCCTTTTCTTTTTAATGTGGTAGGAGATGCTGCTTGGTCTGATGATGTTTTTATGCTTGGTGCTTTTCTATGGTATTGCCTTCTGATAGTGGAGACCTATGTTAGCTAGGTTTACAGACTTGTGGTTCAATTTGTTTTTTTGAAGTGCTTAGCTGATTCTCTGTTGTGTGTTAGGCCAAATGTGACAGGTGGTCAACATCTCACCTGAGGAATCTGGATGTGGTTTGATGTTTCGTTCAGTGGGCTAGTTTTGGTTGGCCAAAACTGCTTTGCAACCTCATGGGAGCTGTGTGATTGTATAAATTCTAAGTCCCATAGTCATACTTAAAAGAATGATAAGGTTTTTATTTAGGTGCATATTGATGTCAAATTATGAATTGTGGCTTGAATCCATGGTTAATGTTTGGGCATTGACTTTTAGTGTAGAATTTTTTGGTTAGTGTGACTTAGTGTAGATTGCAGGTACTAAAAGACGATGTCATCAATTAGTGATGCTTGCTAGCTACAATTAACGTTTTGATACTTCTGTGTTCTATAACAATCACTCTTGTCCCTTCTGTTCCGACAATTGTCATTTGACAACATTAATTTGAATTTGCCTTCCCTCGCTTACTTGACCCATGTCCATAACTAATACATGGAGCTGAGAATACTCAAGTCCATCATGCAATAAAAAAAGAATATACTACTGAATACAGCCTTGTCCCAAATACTTGGGTTCAGTTACATGAATCTTTTTCACTATTTTGCTCAATCAAGGGCTGTAATTTTGATTAACCAGATGATAACATGTTTTTCTTTATTGTCTCAACCCATTTTGAGTTTATTCTCACCTGTCTGATAGCATTACCCTCAATGTAGACAGTGTGGCTCTTCCTTATTGGTACAATTATCAGTTTTCATAGCATATGACCCAACTATCTTAACTGATTTTCCCTAATTATCTTCAATAGGTGCCATCTCTATCCTCTCACGAATTCATTAATTTCTAATCCTATCTTTCCTAATTTTGCCACGCGTCCACTTCAACATTCTTATCTTGGATACGCTGATTTTGTGAAACATGATGTTTCTTGCTTGCCCAACATTCGGACCATAAAGCGTGGTTGGTTTCATAGGCGTCTTGTGGAATTGTTTTTTTAGTTTTATCGGTATGCAGCTATCACATGAGATACCAAGCAATCTCGCCCTCTATACATAAAATCGACCTAGGTATTGAAATTATTCACTCTTAGGTATTTTTGACCTTCAATGCTAACTACTCTTTGTTTCGTATTTTGGCTTTTACTACAGTTACGTCCCGTTGTTTGTATTGCAGAATTTTTTTTATTAACTCGTAAATGTTCTTTATTACGTTCATGTTTTTGGTGCTATCATAAATATGTGCCTATTGATTGACGAGTAATGACATACATACAACAAAAAGTGTACAGAACGATGTGGCTGAGTTGTAGGCCTATCACCAAAGAACCACCAAGATTCCCTATAATTATAAAATTGTCACCACCACATCATTTTGGTACAAGATTTTGTAGAAAAATTTTGGAAGAATATTATTTTCGTTTACTGACATATATATTGGACACATGTTTTCTTCCCCCAATTTGATGTTACTTATTTGATGGCTTATAAGTCTCATACAAATGTTTTCTTGAAACTTGGTTAGAAAATGATGATGGTGTTCCAAATGAATTAATATGCGAAACCTACACTATGAAAGATCGCTCATTGCTAGTGCACTTTGTGCAGATTGTGGAAAAGCTTCTTATTGCGGCTGTGGCAGATGCTGATGTCACTGTTCGGCATTCGATATTTTCCTCTCTACATGGCAATGGAGGCTTTGATGATTTCCTAGCACAGGCTGATAGTTTGAGTGCTATATTTGCTGCGTTAAATGATGAGGTATGATTTGAAAATAATATTATGCTTTGAGTAAATGATGAGGCTGATGAGGTATGCATTAATAAGTTTTGAGTGGTGTCCTACTTTATTGTGTTTCTATTCATACTCTGCTGGTTCAATTTTATTGTGCTATATTCATTTCAGGTGTCAAAAATAATTTAGTTTGTCTTATAAAAAAATTGGAATGCATATTTTCTTAGCACAAACTTTATTGTTATTAGGTTTGTTTTATGGAGTTTAGTAGTCTTAAGATTGTTTTACTAGCCATTTCCAAATTCTATACTAACGCGGAGCATTGTGAGAGGGGACTGAACTTTTGGAGAGTGGAGGGAGATTGTTGAGTCAGTCAGTGAGATCGGCGAGGGAAATCAGTGCAAAGCTTGGAGAGGAAGGTCTCAGTTGCAAAGAGAGGTTGCCGGGCTGGTGTTGCAGAGAGAGGTCTCAAGGAGAGCTTTGGAGAGTAAAGAGAGAGCTTTGGAGAGTGATTTACAAGAGAGAATTGTGATGAAGAAATGGACAGCGTAACTTTTTTTTTGGGAGAAGACCTTCAAGTTTAGAGTGTCTCGGCTTCTTCAACCTTTTTGTCAATTTGTAGGCATTTTTGTCATTTGATCCTTCTTATCCCATCAGTCAATTTCTATCCCACCCCCTCATGGGTCTAGTTATTCCATTCCAGTGGGATGTGTATCTGGTGGAGCCCATTTGTCCCTCCCTCTGTTTTGTGCAACCAAATTTGGTATAAATGCCCATGAGATACACGTCCTATCCCACTCCATAATGCCCAACCAAACGAGGCCTAAGTTTATAGAATTTTTCGGCAATCATGTTGGTTAAGGATTGTGTAATGCACTTCTGAGTAGATATAAGGGGTAATTATACTTTATACCCTTGTGGTTTGAGCTTAAATCAGATGACCCCTGTGGTTTAAAAGTGAACACATGACCCCCTTGTGGTCCTACTATTTTTTTTGTTGCTTTCTTGTCTTCCTCTTCTAGTCTTTCGCTTTTAAGTTTTTAAAATTAGATGCCATTCCTTGTTAATCCCTTTCCATTCTTAATGGCATGTAAAAATTATTTGCAGTTTCTTCCATAGATGAACTATGTCTGTGCTCTCTCTTTGGGGAATTCTATACACGTTGAATACTTCTTGGATGCTAGACATGTGTTAGACACTTATTGGATCTTTGCATAATCTAAAGTATATTGCATGATTATGGATGGTTGGGCAACACCTCTCGGGCATGAGGCAACCACTCATTAGTGGATGCGACCCTTGGAAATGGGATGCATAGATCCCAAGGGGACTATATAAAAAGGAAAGGAAAATTAACATTGTAAAGACATGGCAGCAACAAGTAAAACATGCAATGAAGGATTTAGTATATAGGAAAAATAATAGAATTGGGAAGTAAAAAGCTATGTTGTAGGAACTTTTCTAAAATGTATGAAGTACCCATGTCAGACACTCGACACTTGAGTAAGGGTATGGGTATAGGTGTGGGATATGTGTCCAACATATATTGCGGAATATTCACCCAAAACAAAGCTTTTAGATATGCAAAAAACTCCTTTATTATGAATGAAATGCTCTATAGCACCTGGTAAATACTAATTTATCCTATATAATAAAATAAGTATATGAAGAAATATGAGTATTTGGCTGCATGTGTTTGGATATGGGAATTAAATGAATCCAATAGTTGAGTCCATGTAGGTAAAAAGTATAATAACAGAAGGGAGTAGTATATTAATGAAATTGCCAAGTTTCAACTTCCAAACTAGGCAATTGCTAATGTAGAAATTTTTTAGTTTGTTGATTTATTAAAAAAAAATCTTTGAAGATTTTTTGGGACCTATTTTTTTCCTTCCACAATATTGGTATGTATATGAAAGCTAATAGTTATGCATTATTGTGTCCTTGACATGACCTTGTCCTACTTTTTAGAATATGTTATTTGCTTGATCGAGTACAAACCTGAGGTTGGGCTTTTATTCACCCAAATTAAATGGCTCAAACCTGAACTGCATTGTCGGGCTTGTCAGCTCAGGCTTTTACCATTGCCTGAAGCAGTGGCCCCACTCGAAATATTGTTATAATTGTGATATTCCTTTACCACTCTGCTCACCTTTTCCATGGGTTGTGCCTTGTCGTTATAGGACTTTGAAGTACGGGAATATGCAATTTCTGTCGCTGGAAGGTTATCTGAAAAGAATCCAGCATATGTTCTTCCAGCACTTCGTCGCCATCTCATTCAGTTGTTGACATATCTGGAGCAAAGGTAGAGTGAGATTGTTCTACTTACTGAAATTCATGCACAATTCTAAATCACTAATTATAGCTGATAACATATTGGTAAAAGGTTACCACCAAGGTAACCTCATCTAAAGCCTCTGATATATGATATCTTGATATGTTAGCAGTGCAGATAGCAAGTGCAGAGAAGAAAGTGCAAAATTACTTGGTTGCTTAATTCGCAATTGTGAACGGCTAATAATTCCATATATTGCTCCAATCCACAAGGTTCATGATATCTTCTTTAAAATATTTGCCTAGTTTATTGATTTACTCCCATGCTCATTGAGTTCATCTCTTTTCTCAGGCACTGGTGGCAAAACTCTGTGAGGGAACTGGGGTGAATGCTAATAATGGCATTATTAGTGGAGTTCTTGTGACTGTTGGGGATCTTGCTAGAGTGGTGGGTAAACTCCTTTTGTAATTCAATTGTTTTTACACTGCTTTTGTACAGAGTTGTTAGGATGTGCAGTGTATTCTATATGGATGTTGTTTCTAGAGAAGATATGTAACAACTGGCCCAATGCCAATTGCCCTTGGCCTGGGAAATGATGGTTCTTTCAACTTTCATTTCTGTGGTGCTCTAAATGGCAGTTTTAACATTTGTTTTTCTGCAAATTCTGCCTTCTAAAGTGACACTGAACCTCTAGTATTATCTTTTATTTTACTTAATGAAGAAATATATTTGATGCTTTGAGGACTATGTACTTTGGATCGATTTTCTGTATGATTTGGCGCGCAACTATCAGTGTCGTGTTTCTTCTCTCACAAATTTTTTTTTTTTTTCGTGGTTCAGGGTGGTTTTGCAATGAGACAATACATTCCGGAACTTATGCCGTTAATCGTTGAGGCCTTATTGGATGGAGCTGCTGCCACAAAACGGGAGGTGGCTGTTACCACTCTTGGTCAAGTTGTGCAGAGTACAGGGTATGCCATGTGTTTCATCTGTTGCCCTTTTCATTTGCTAAGTTGTTTTATGATTTAATTTTCGTTTATGTGTGGGTCAATTTTGGATATTGGTAGTGATTCAATTAGTGGACAATGAAATATGGACATGAGAATTAGTATACTTTATAAGGCAAGAGAAGCAAGAAGTAGCAGTTTTTTCTGTAGGCAAATTTTCCCACCTTAGGAAGCTACCTTAGCCCAAGATATTTTTCATTACATACTTGTGAACTTATTGTACAATGATCTCCTTATTACTCGTATGTTCAGAATGGAACATGTTCTGGAAGTTTGTCGAAGTAGGTTTGTCAAAACTAACTTGTTCCACTTCTGTTTTACTGGTTAGTACATTTTCACCCATTTTTCATTAGTTGGGCTAGACAATGCACTTAGAACTAGTTTTAGACCCATGCGATGCATGGGATTTTTTTTAATTTTTATTGTTTTTGTTCAGTCCCAACCAAAACAATTGTCCTGTTTGAATGATATTGCAAACAGCAACATTACTAAAGAAAACATTCCAAGCAGATTTTTTTTTTTTTTTTTTCTCTTTTCTCATGGTTGACATTTTTTCTGCAGTGAATGGCACTTAGAAGCATACAATTACTACCGTGTTTGTGTTATTTTGCTTTGGGTGCTTTAAGTGAAACTTCTACACATAAAATGTGGGGTTTTGATAATTAAAGAAAAAATAATATAATACAGTAGTTCTAAATTTAAACTACTTACAGAGTCCTATCATCCATAGTCTTAACTCCCACCTCACTCATAGATACTAAATTTCGAAAGATAGTTTTGGAGCTCTTCCCAAACCTTTAGGGATGATGTTGAGGTTATCTTCCCGATATTTTATGTACCTAGCTTCTTCCAAATCACGGTTTTAGTGTTATTTCTTTAATATCAGTACTTGCCAAAAATGACCAAAAAAAAAAAAAAAAACAAAAAGAAGTAACAATAAAAAACCCAATTGCCAAAGTGTTATAATAATGAGGGGAACAATGGAAAAAATGATAACAAATGTACCATCTACCAAAATCTAATGCAAGGTGCTAGACTATTGAAGTCCTCTTTTGCGAGTTTTGCATTGGCAGGGGCTAGATGAGGACAGAATCATAGTTAAACACTAGACCGACTTTAGCTTAGTAACATATAGAGGAATATCTACAACAACTATATCAATGCTTTTAATATTTAAAAATCAATTGTTCACACAAATAAGGTGAAAAGGAAGGGACTGATTAATGTTCTTCACAAGGAGGATGACTTAATTATCATATTTATTCTTTTTTTCAATAAAGTATTATAATTAGCAATGATTAATGTATCTAACTTAATAGTTGGAGGAGTTAATGAGATAGAGAAGATGCATTTCATATAAATTCAATGGATACAATGTATAGTGGTGTAAATTTTGCTCTATATAATACATGAACTGAGTAAATACAATGAAACGGAATTCAAAAAAGATAATTATAGTGAGCTAAAGAGACGGCTTAAATACTTACAGACTATTTACTCTTTTTGAGGAAAATTTTTAGCAAAAACTTGAGAGCCACTTGTCGCAACCACAACAACAATGGAAATTATTATAATCAATAATTCATTTATCTAAATTAATAGCTGGAAGTGTTAATGAGATAGAGAAGATGCATTTCATATAAATTCAATGGCTACAATGTATAGTGGTGTAAACCGTAGTTCAAAAAATAACTATCGTGAGCCAAAGAGACAACTCACATACATACTGACCATTTGTAATTCAATGGGTCCATTGTATAGTGCTCTAAGTTTTGTTCTACTAAATACATGAACTAAATAACTACAACGAACCATAGTTCAAAAAAAAAAAAAAAGTTAGCCAAAGAGACAGTTTAAATACTTACAAACCATTTATTTTTTTTGAGAGAAAATTGTTAACAAAAACTTGAGAGCCACTTAAAAGAAGCTACTTGTCGCAACCATGCCGATAATGACCTTCTTTTCTATATTGTATATAGATAGATTTGACTTAGGAAGCTTATAATAACCAACATTATGAACCTCTTAGCAAGCAGCATCCCTTTCCAGTCACACAAGGACCATCTTCTGCAGGGACACATTTATTCTGATAGGTCATGGGCAAATCAATACGTTCTAAGAAGAAATATTTGAATATCAATCTCATTGATGCCATCGATCTCATAAGTATCATACCAAATCTCATCAATCAAATCACTTTTTCGAGAAATACGAGACATCTAAGTCTAAGGAGATACTATGTAAAATAAGATCTCACCTTGGGAGAGTTTCATATTGGGCATTTACCGCTTGTTTTATTACTTTAGAAATTTGATTCATGCTTTATCAACTCCTTTCGTACCTTAGTTCATGCGTTAGAAATCGGTAAGGTTTACTATTATTTTCGCTTCGATCTCTTTGACTGAACCTGAAGGAGACTTCGATCATTCAACTTTAGCTTTTGAAGGAACCAAGTAAAAAACAAAAAGAAAGAAGAGAACGAAAGGAGAAGAGATACACTTAAGAGTTTGACGTTGGAAGCTTATAATAACCAACATTATGAACCTCTTAATCATCAAAGGGTGCCTCTTTTTTCTGCACGAGCTTCGATTCAGAAGTCCCTTGATGACATGAATTGCAACCTTGAGTGGTAAATTCCTTTCTTTGATTTGCTACTGTGACCTATGGGTCGTAGGCTTGGACATTATGTTGTTGATAAGTTTAGATGATGGCTTGGGATTTGACTCTATGCTCATCAAGTGCATCTAGCTCTTTGACCTAGTGTCAATGGAGAGTTTTGGTCCTTAAGAGTAAGTTGAGTGAGGGGAGCTGCTTGTCATTAAGAGACCTTCGCTGATGCCACACACAAGCGTCAAAGATGTTGGTTTAGTTAATCTTCTATTGTATGCCCAGAGTGGAAGGGGGAGTTGCTTGGTTACATAGCTCAAAAAATTCAGGAGGTTCTTATTAGAGGCTTCAGCTAGCTTGTTACCCTTGGGATGGCATGGTGTAGGCTTGTGAAGGTGCTAGCTAGCTTAGCTAGTAAAATCTCTTCATAGTCATATTAGAGACTTATGATTGATTACTTATAAAAAAAAAAAAGAAAAAAGAAAGAGACTTGGGATTGAATGTTGCCTTTGTTTGGGTGGGGGTGCTCACTGGCATGTGAGGGCTACCTATCAATATTACATAGGAAACGGTAATAGAAAAAAATAAGGCGCAAGCTTGTGATGGGCAATGCAATAGATGGCTAGGAGCTATGGAGTGTGTGTTTTCAAGTGATGTGGTTCCATTCTCTGACAAATGGTCCTTTGGGTACCAAATTGGTAGATAATGTACTAGTGAATAATATTGTCAACAAAGAAACTAGTGGGTTTTTAAGGTTTAAGAGGCACGGATGAGGACACAGGACATGCACACATTGACAAACAATTTTCATAAAATGTAAGACATGACACGGTGGGAACCCGACCAAAATATGTGTATATTTATGACTCTCTAAAATAGAATGTGTTTTATGTTGTCTTTGCTTTTTCATTGTTTACATGCCTTTTATTTTACTTTTCATTTTTTCTTCATACATAAGGCTTCTCAAGAAAATAAAAAGGGGTATGATGTTTGATCCTGTCTGGTATTTCCAAAGATAAAATAGGCCATTAAAATGTATCGGCATTACTAATGACAAATTTGCCCAAAATTGGTCCCTTGGACTTCACCTATATTTGAAGGGCTGATGGGTTTTCAATGGGCACAAGAGACAACAATGGTGATGTAGGGGCTGAATACCCATCACCAAAGTGCCTGATGGCTGAAGGCCAGGTATGGGTTGATTGCTCCTCCATCTTCTTTGATGGTGACCACTAGTGCTGGTTGCGGCTGTTAGCAGTGCACATTTACTTCTTTTCTGATCACCATGAACGACAAGTCAGCTTGGTTGTCTCTGTTTCTCTCCCCCCCTTCTGTTCTTTCTTTGGAACAATTTTCCTAGGCCTTTGATCGTACAACCTCATGTATAAAGCTTTCTTTTTTCTTTTTAAGCTAAATATTGTGGTAAATTTGATCCCCAAGAAAAAAAAAATAGTGGTGATTTTTATGGAAAATCAGAGTATGGACTTGCCGTGTTTGGAAGGCACACGCACATGTCGGCAGTGCGTCCGATAAAAAAAAAAGGGGACATGAACAGATGCTCAAACCATAAGTTTTTTTAAGGGATGTGACAGTGCTTCTTTAGGGTATATATTTGACCTACTTAGTATACAACCTGTGGTGATTATTATTCATACAAATTCTTCTGCCAGAGGGCTGATTGGCCCTATACGGCTTAAATCCCAGCGTCAAAAGGCCAAGTAGTAGGGAGACGCTATGAAGAGTGGATTATATTCCTGGTTCTGACGAGTGAGTTCTTCTATCACTATTTCCCTAAACTTTCTCCTTCGTCAATACTGGCCTATACAGTTGAAATCAAACTCTTGGGTTATAATGGAAGTCCATAGCCTGGATTCTGGAATGAACAAGCCATTGAGGGAAATACTTGGGGATTTTTTCACATGGCAGTTGGCAGAAATCAATTTCATAGAGTTTGATAGTAGTTGCAGGTTGATGATCTTTGTGCATCAAGTTGAGGAAAATTTTAGGCAAGGTCTTGGATTGTAAGAGCAATCTAGGGCTTCTTGCAAGCCTAAACTAAAGAAAGGAAATGGGATTTGGTGAACTAAAAATTTATTAAGATTGTTACTATAGTTAATGTATTGATATTTTTTAGTTCTATGTTTGTACATTACGCCAAATATGCATGTTAAAAGTTTTTCGATGGATAATGTCGACAGATACGTTATAACTCCATATAATGAGTACCCACAGTTGCTTGGCTTACTCTTGAAATTGCTGAATGGTGAGTTAGCATGGTCTACCAGACGAGAAGTTTTGAAGGTACATATGCACTGGCTAGATTACTTCAATTATCTTTGGGATGTCATCTATTATGCTGAAATTATGCTTGGTGTTCCCCAGGTTCTTGGCATTATGGGTGCCTTGGATCCTCATTTGCATAAGCGCAATCAGCAAAGCTTGCCAGGGTCACATGGTGAAGTCACTCGTGCAGCCAGTGATACAGGTCAACACATCCAGTCTATGGATGAATTGCCTATGGACCTCTGGCCATCTTTTGCTACATCGGAAGATTATTATTCCACGGTAAAATTTAATTCTTAAATATGCAATTTTTTCTTTCTTGCTAAATCTAAAGTACCTGTGACTTTAGGTAGCTATCAATTCCCTCATGCGGATTCTTAGAGATGCTTCACTTTCTAGTTACCACCAAAAAGTGGTTGGATCTCTCATGTTCATATTCAAGGTTTGTTTACTGACATGGAATATTTGTTTTTGCTTCTTTAGAATTCTTCCTTTTTTTTCTTCTTCTTGTTATTTATTTTGAATTCTGACATTATCTTTATTGATTTGTTTTTGCGAGATTAGTCAATGGGTCTTGGTTGTGTTCCATATTTGCCGAAGGTTAGTGCATTACTCTTGCAGTTAAATTCCTACAAATATGGATGTGTTGTAGTTTACCTGAAGGAATCAGATATCATGGAAATAGTTGTACCACTTTTGGGGCATATCATGGAACTTCCCTCCTTTTGGTTTCTGAGACATTTTCCATTATCTGGGAAATACATCCTTTGACCTTTAGGAAGTTATGGTATTCTTGGTTGTCAGGGAAAGGGGAGATTCACCTAATGAAACTTTGAATGATGTAGCATAAAATAATGTATGTTGTGAATGGGTTGCGTCCTCTTGATTCCTTTTCTTGATGCTTGTCAAAGAAAGAAAAAATGATGTGTATAAGTTGTGATTATTGAAGGAAGATCTCAAGCAGTGGAATAGATTTGAATTTTGTAACTTGGGAGTCCAAAAAGCTAAAGTTCTTAGTGATATCAAGGCTCTTGATGGGTTGGAGGAGGCTAGAGATCTTTCAGAAGAGGAGAGGGTTAGAAGAATGTCCAAGAAAGAAGAGTTCAGTGTTATTGCCAAGATGGAGGAGACTAGTTGGGGGTAGAAATCTCGTTAGTTTTGGCTAATGCCCGTAGGAGATGCAACCTTATAGAGAAGATTCAGGTGGGGGATTCAGTGTTGACTTATGAGGAGGACATTAGGGATGGGATTGCTGGTTTCTATAAGGATCTTTTCTTTGATTCTTCGAGTTGGAGACCTGGGCTTGATGGGGTGAATTTGAGTCCGATATCTGGTGAGGAGAGGTCTTAGTTAGAGAGACCGTTTTCTGAAGAGGAGATAGTCATAGTTTTGAGCTCTCTTAATGGTGATAAGGGCCTGATGGGATTACGTTAGCTTTTTTTTAGGAATGTTGGGGAGTGGTCAGGGAGGAGGTGATGGGTATGTTTGCTTATTTTTTTGAGCACGGTGTCTTTGAGAATAGTCTTAACGCGTCTTTTGTGGCTCTTATCCCTAAGAATGGAGGTGCAACCAACATTAGAGACTTCTGGCCTATCAGTTTGGTTTTTGGTTTTTGGTTTTTGGGGGGGGGGTGTTGGGTACAAATTATTGGCTAAGGTGTTAGCAACCCTTTTGAAAGAAGTGGTGGGGAAGGTAGTCTCAAAATCTCAAAATACTTTTGTTAGTGGTAGATAGATTTTGGATGCAGTGTTGGTGGCCAATGAGTGTCTAGATTCTATTCCTAGAAGTGGGAGACTGGGGTTGATTTGCAAGCTAGACATTGAAAAGGCCTATGATCATATTAACTGGAGCTTCCTTTTGAGTGTCTTAGAGAAGATGGGGTTCGGAAGTACAGGGAGAAAGTGGATTTACTTCTGTGTGTCCACTGCGAAGTTCTCGATTTTGGTCAATGGCTCTTCGACAGGTTTCTTGTAGTCCCAGAGAGATTTGCGTTAGGGAGTTCCGCTATCCCCTTTGCTCTTTATTTTAAGAATGGAAGTCCTGAGCAGCTTGTTGAGGAAAACAGTTGGGGGCAATTTTGTTGAAGGCTTCGAGGTGGGCAGAGTGGGCGGTCAAGTGCTTTTAGTCTCACATTTGCTTCACGTGGATGATAATCTGATTTTTTGTGGGGCCAATGCTTAACAGTTGGGTTTCTTGATATGTGTTTTACTTTGTTTTGAGGCGGTGTCTGGTTTGAAAGTAAATATCGGAAAATCTTCTCTGATCCCAGTAGGGGACATGCTAAATGTGGAAGATCTTGCTTTCATTTTGGGATGTAAGGTGAAGGGATTGCCTTCTGTCTATCGGGGTTTGCCCCTAGGCTCGTTCTACAAAGCTAAGATGGTGTGGGATGGGGTCATTGAGAGATTCCAACGTAGGTTGGCAGGTTGGAAATGCAGTACTTATCTAAAGGAGGGAGTCTTACATTGATAAAAAACCCTCTATCGAGTCTACCTACCTATTTTATGGCTCTTTTTACTTTTCTAGTATCGGTTGTTAAGAGGCTTGAGAATTTGCAAGGGATTTTCTTTTTTTTGTCTTTTTTTTTTTGGGGTGGGGGGGGCCATCGGGGATGAGTTCAAATATCACCTTGTTGACTGGGATACTGTGTGTTCTTAGAGAAGTTGGTTTGGGCATCTGTAATTTTGTCATTTTCAACTAAGCTCTTCTAAGTCAGTGGTTGTGGAGATTTGCGTGTGATAGAGATAAGTTTTGGAGGAGGGTAGTGGCTTCTAAATATAGAGGTGATTGGGGAGGTTGGTCTACCTTTCAAGTGTCTGTTGCACACGGGAAAGCCTTATGGAAGGGTATTAGAAATATGGAGTGTTGCTCTCTTTTTTGGAACCAGATGTCTTTCGTGGTGGGTAATGGTTATAGAATCCGTTTCTGGAGCCACCGGTGGTGTTGGGGGGAATGCCTGGAGGTGGTTTTCCCTAATCTTGCTAGGACTGCTTGCAATAGAGCTGCGGCGGTGGGTGATTATCTTGTTCGTGATAGCGGAATTATTTTATGAGATATTGCTTTTAGAAGAGAGCTTAATGATTGGGAATTGGAGGAGATGGTGGCTCTTCTGGAAGCGCCTTATGGTCTTCAAATTGATGGAGTAGGTGATGACTCCATGAGTTGGTCGAGTTCTAAAGGGGGATCTTTCCAAGTGAAGTATTTATTCCGGATCCTCCAAGGTATTCTCGGCATTTCTTTTCCTTGGAAGAGAATTTGGGCTTTTAAGGATCTGTCCAAGATGGCTTTCTTTACTTGGACGGCGTCCCATGAAATGATTCTCACCATTGATAACCTCATTAGTAGGTGGCATATCTATGTCAATTGGTGTTGTATGTGCAAGATGAATGGTAAGTCAGTGGATCACCTTCTTATTTATTGTGAATTCGAGGTTTGGGTTTTGATTTTGATATGGTTCGGTATCGAGTGGGTCTTTCCCAAGACTGTTTTGAATTTGTTACTCTCTTGGAGGGTTGCAAGAGTTGGGAGGAGAAGGAAGAAGGCTTGGGTGATGGCGCCTCTCGCTTTGATTTGGATCATATGGTGTGAGCGGAATAGAAGGACTTTTGAGGGAGTGGAGGCTTATGTTCTCCAAATTAAAAGTAGATTCTTGACAATACTGTATAGTTGGTTCAAGGGTTCTGTTGATCCATCCTTGAACCAATTCTTAGATTTTGTGGAATTTTGTGACTAATTTTTGTATAGATGGTTTTGGTTGCCTTTTGGCTCTTCATGTTTGGGTGGCACTCCTTTGTGCCCCTTTTACCTTAATATATTTACTAATAAAAAAAAAGTATCATTCCTCACCATTGAGGCATGGATTCCCAAGTATTAGAAGGACTCATGTAAAGTTGATATTGCATAGCATTCAATATGACTTGAGTTTCCCAAAAATTTAATTTTGGATGTTATGTTTTTTTTTGGGTGCTAAATTCTGTGTTTATATAGTGTTTTAGATGGGTTGGATTGGGGTTGATCAAAACTCTGGGTTCTACATACCCTTTTTTATCTGTAGGTTTTGCCTGATCTCTTTCACACTGTTAGTACTTGTGAAGATGGTCTGAAGGAATTTATAACGTGGAAGCTTGGAACCCTGGTGTCTATTGTGCGTCAGGTAAATTCTGATATTATGTAATTGCTTGCTAGTTTCCGCATTGTATGATTGTTGCGATTATTTTGGGGAGCTTTTATGGACTCTTAGTGGGCATTTGCAGCATATTAGGAAATATCTGCCAGAGTTACGGGCTCTGATATCCGAATTATGGTTATCCTTCAGTTTGCCAGCTGCTAACCGTCCTGTTCATGGATCCCCGGTAAGTGTGGCCTCTTTTGGGGAAAACTTCCTGCATCTCATACTCCAAATTGATTACTTTGCTCTTAATTCTGTCCATGTAAGAGTGGTTTTATATTATTTGGACTTTGTTCATAGATTCTGCATCTAGTGGAACAACTATGCTTGGCCCTCAATGATGAATTCAGAACATATCTTCCTGTTATTCTTCCATCCTGTATTCAAGTCCTCAGTGATGCTGAACGCTTTAATGACTACACATACGTCCTTGATATTCTCCACACACTGGAAGTTTTCGGTGGTTAGTACTCATTGTTTTTGTGATATTATGTGCAATGCCTTATTTCATTGCTTAAGGACATCCTACCTCTTTGAAAACCTCTTACATGAGTTACCATTATAGGGACATTGGATGAACATATGCATCTACTGCTTCCTGCGCTCATTCGATTGTTTAAAGTGGATGCTTCAGTGGAAATAAGGCGTGCTGCTATCAAAACTCTCACAAGATTGATCCCTCGCGTGCAGGTAGGCAACTGGGCTTTGCTCACTTTATAAGCTAGTGGAAAGATAACTGGTGATATGTCTGAAAATTGTATTAACTGTCCTCCCTCTTCCTCTTCTCTGTCTACTTTTTTCATCAGGTTACAGGTCACATATCAGCCCTCGTGCATCACTTGAAGCTAGTCTTGGATGGGTTCGTTTCTCCTTTTTTCTCAATTTCCAATATTAAAAGGAAAATTGACCTTCACACACGCATGTTTCATTTGCAAGACTACATAAATACCTAAATATTTATCTTATGTGCATATTTTTGTACTTGATCTGTATGGTATATGTGTTAACTAAGAAGCACGGAGACAGACGGACTCGGACATGGACACGGACATGGAAACACGACAAGGATACACACTATACGACAAAACACGGTCACATCAACACAACGATTTTCAAAAAATCTATGAGATGACACGGTGAGGACACCACAAATATATATATATATATTTATATTTTTATATGTCATATATAGGAATATTTTACCTAAGATATTGAAAAAATGCAAGATAACACTAATTGAAATTAAAAACCATGTATTCCATAGTTATATCATCAATTTAGTATAAAGTCATTTTATTTTTGTTGTACAATTGGATCCAAGTAATCTTCTTCAAACTTGCAATAGATCTCATGGGCGTCTAAGTGATGGACACAGACAGACACGTGTGTCTCTCAAGTGTCCGAAGCATTTCAGGTTTAAAAAATTAAAAAATAATAGGGCACGTTTGGACACATGTCCAACAATCAATCCCCCACTTCTCTAGCTATCCTTCTGTTTTTTCTTGTGCTGGCCAGCCTTCTGAAGAACTTTTTGAACTATTGTCTGACATTGCCTGCTATGAAAGATCAAGAAATTACTTTACCAGTGGGTGCTCCCTGTCCAACTGTTACTTACCTTAGATTAGACAATTCCCTCCTGCTGCTCGTTGTGTCAGGGATTGTCCGACTAGTGTCATTTTTGACATGGTGTTCGACATGAACACAACACTTTCTTAGCAGTGTCCATGCTTCTTAGCTTGGTAGCCATTCTCTTTAAATCCATTTATGTATATATGTTCATATCTTGAGTTAGAATGCAAGCTTCTAATAATGGAAATGAGAATGGACCATAAAGTATACATACTTGCACCTTATTTAAGTATACGATGCAGGCATCGTATACTTGTCAACAATCAAAAAGGATGTAGGCATCGTAACATTATACTTTGTTACTGAACTTCATTGAAATAAGCAATGGTCATTAGGTTTAACTTTATTGGGAGGAACCTATTGTTGGAAGTGCCTACTATCTTCTCTTGAAGTACCACAGGTTTAAGGGGCATAAATTTGAAGAAAGTATCATAAGTTAAATACGTATGATGTTCTCAAAGCATTTTTTCTTTTGCTGTAATTTGCCAATCATCAGTTTCCTATCTTTTGTTTTGATTGAAAATGGAACTTTATTCAGGAAGTGAGAAAGAGTACATAGGAAGAAATTACATCCTCATAACTTGAAAGAGATGAGGAGAAAAAGAAAAAAGAGAAGAGAACCTCCCCTGGACAATATTATGGAGGGTAGGTTTGCCCTCTAGCATGAATAAGGATGATAGGAATTTGTTTTGTGGCTACTAGAATTTACAAAACTTTAGTTGCTTTGTCTTTTTAAAACATTCTATTGAGACCTAAGTCATAAAAATGAAAGTTTTGACTACTTTGCCTTTTTAAAACATACTCAAGTCCAGTTGTAAATAAAAAAACTTAACTTCATTCACCCAATGTAGTAAGACCTATCTAGACCACAATGACTGCCCACTTCTACCAAGTCTTAAAATTGTCAAAATATCTGTAGCTCCTAATTTGTGGGAAAACACAAAAGAACTCTTTAACTTTGACTATATTTGATTATATGGCATCTCATGTGGTACTTCTTTGAATTCCCTATTTGCCTCTTTTAAGCATGTTTGCCTTCCATGGTCTGAAGAAGCAGCTAGCTAGGGTTGCAATGAGAATAATTTAGTTCACAATAGTGTAAGTTCATCAATTTCGTGTTCATGTAAGTTCGTTAGGAAATTGAAAATTATAAGATATGGATTATTTATGTATTTAGCCATTGTTGCAATTGAGATGCCATTTGCACAAGTTAACTATAGTAGGATGAGAATCTTTAAAAGATTGGGATCCATGCCACCAATCCTTTCAAAAGATTAGTTGAAGTACCACCTTTTGGTATAGAGGAGCATGCTGGACTTCTAAAGAGGCGGGGATTCTTATGGGATTAGCTTGTGGACGGGCATTAGAAAGGTTGGCAAGAGTTTCTTGGTAATGTAAGCTTGTGGTAGGAGAGGGGAGGATAATCAAGTTTTGGCATGATGTGTGCAAGGATGTCCCTTTATCATACACTACTAGTTTTAAAGAGATTGGAGTATCTTTTTAGATTCAGTGTTTGACGACAATGGTTTCAATTAAAAATTATATATAATTTCTTTGGTCATATTTTAAAGTTTTTATATAATTTAACTAAATGTATTTTAAATTTATCTGTCCCTATATTTTATAGTAAATTGAAAATTAGTATACTTAACTGTTTTATTTATTTCTATTTATGCATTCTAAAAGTAATATAATTTTCTATGGAATACATTAATGACATAAATGTCAGTATTCTGAAAATGAAAATTAATTATTTGCACAAAGAAACTAATAAAAAAGAGGGTTGATTAGAAGTTACTACATATATAAATTTTTTTAGTGAAGTGAAAAATTATCAATTGCTCATATATTTCCATTCATAACTTAAATAATTGAGAGATAGTGAATATGCATTTCCTCTGAATTTAGTGGATATAATATACAATGACGTGAATTTTCAATTTGTTTGACAAATACATCTATAAAACAGTTTATTATAAGTATTAGGAGCACATTTATTAAAACTAATAATGGAAGAAATTAAGAAGATGGTTGTACAAAGGGTTGTACAATTTTTAGAATCCAATTACTTAGTCTGGTTGTACAAAGGGTTGAAAGTTGGGAAATATGTGGCCCCCCACTTTGTATAACCAAAGGATGCATACTTAATATATGCATTAGCATTTGTCTAAGAAAAAAATAAATGTACTTGAAGTAATAGTTGAAGAAATTAAGAAGATAGTCAATTGACTCTTAGAATTCTTATTAACTGTAGACACAATCTTAATTTTTCATAATGCATGTATTTAAAGTAATAGTTGGGAAACTAAGAGAATAGTCTATTGACTTTTACAATTCTTATTAAATGAGGATGCATTTCATTTTAGAATGAATTTTAGGTCTAGTAATGACTTTTTATAACTAAATAATTACTATATACCATATATTTACAGGAATGTAGTGTATGTTCATAAACATAATATACATGCACCACCATAAATACACTGAATTTTATGTTCATGTTCTAATCAATATTTGTACATAAACATAAAATACTTGCACTAACATAAATATTTACATAAATACAGTGAAACATTGTACTAACTTGAATAAATAAATAAAGCAAAAAAATAAAATTAGCCCAAAAAAGAAATATAAAGACTACAAAGTATAATTAAAAAAACCCATAGTGAGCCACGTGTCACAAAGGCAAATTGTTAATAGCATACTCTTCCATCTAGACAAACACCATAAATATTAAATTATCACATTCAATAATAAGTATAATGAATCATAGTCCCAAAAAATATATATATGTATAGGGAACAAAAGAGAACCAAAAACTGATTAATCATAATTACATTGAATACGTACAGTGAATCAGAGTTCAAAAAATTAAATGCACATATAGTGAACCAAAGAAACAAGCAAATAATTATTTTTTATTTCTGAAACAAAAAATACTTTTTAAACAAAACTTCAGAACCACACAAAATAAGCCACTTGTTGCAACCATTTGATAGCAGCCTCCATTTTATATTGTATATAGATCTAGATTTTCTTGATTTATATGCCATTGTTAGGAACAAGGATACTTAGGTGGCTGACTATATGAGGGTCTCAAATGCTGGGATTGCTTGGGAGCCTTTGTTTATTCGAGGCATTCGGGATAGGGAGTTGGAGATCGACGATGAATATTTTGGCTCTTTGTATGGAGTTGAGGTACTTTGAAGGGAGGAGGACAAATTTATCAGAAAGGCAATTCGGGGAATATGTATGTTAAGTCCTGTTACGGTCTTAAAAATATTTTTTTTTCCCTAGAAATTTTTTTGGAAAGCGGGAGCCTTGTGGAAGGTTTACCTTTTTATATGTCAACAACTTCAAAGTTGATTCTCACTATTGCTAACCTGTGAAGCGGGGTAATATGCCACCTAACTGGTGAGGCAGGTGCAAAAAGAGCTGAGGATCTGTTGACCACTTTCTTATCCATTGTGATGCGTGGCAATTATGGAGATTGTTATTTTCTATTTTTGGTGTTCATTGGGTGAGACCGTTCTTGGTCATATCTTTGTGTGCATCTTGTTCTGGAGGATGTAGAGCTCGGATCCTCACGTAGGCTTGGATAATAACTCTTGTATATGTTGTGCATTTGGAGCAAGTGGAATCAGAGGACATTTGAGGAAATAGTTGTCAACACATTTTTGTGATAAACAAAGGGATTAAGTTTGCTTTGTATACATCTAGTGTATGGAGATGGTGCTCTTTTCGGTGTCTTTTTGTGAATAATATTTACTCTGTTTCTTATAAAAAAATTTATGTAAGTTTTTTTTTTGGTCTGTGGGGGAGGCAGTGATTTGGGATCTCTACGAGATGTATAGCACAATACATGTATTTGCATATGCTTGTGTATATTTGTATCTCTCACCCTAACCTGGTATACTAAAGCCTTAAACCATACGAAACTAAAGCATTTTTATTTGCCTCAATAGGGTGTAAAATTGGGAAGGTTTTAGGCAAAGTAATATCTCGACAACCAGTCACCATTCCAGATTTGACTACTTGACCCTTCCCGAAGACAATTCTCATGTGGCTAAAAGAGTTTGACCAACCCTTTGTAATAGTCTTCCATAAGCCAATCCTATAAAAGTCCCTAATCTCCTTGGTGGTCCACCTCCTCCTCCAATGTTAGACTTACGCTCCACCTCCCTCCTTTAATGGCTACCAGCCTCCACAGTTCTCCATAACCACTTCCCATCACAGACAAAGCATTTGAAATTCAAATGCCTAAACAACTTTCCCTAGTCAGATTGCATACCAGCTCCCAATGCACAAAATGGCACTCAAAACTCCTTGTCTAGTCCACTTCATTAGAAGTTCCACCTAGGTGTGTCCAATCTCTCAGGTACCGAAGTAGGAATGGGGAATATTGACAAAGGGGGGGTTCTTCTGTCTCAAATCTGAACAATATGTATTACTTGATGATAGTGAGTCTATCCTCCTTTAATAAATACTCTCTTCCATCAGGTCAATCTTCTTTCAAAATGTTCAGCAATACCTCCCTGACTGCTTTGAAAGAAGACCTAAGCAGAAATCCAAATGGAAAGAAGGAAGTGTCCTGATTTTGAAACCTAGATCCACTGCCAACCTAATGATAATAGGGATTTCCCTACTAAAATAAGTTACTGCCAGACTTGCTTCCATTTGGAACAATTAATTGTTTCATGCCAGTACTGTAAGACCTTGATCATGATTGATGGTTGGTCTAGATATGGTTGTGAATATATATTATAAACTTGAGTTTCTCCTGTTAGTAAAACTTCTTTTTTTCAAGTAAATGGAATGTGCATTAGCATTAGCTCCAACTTTATTGATCTGTTATGTTAGTTTATGTTTTTAGTTGCCTGTCAGAACTTTTTCCCCTTGTTTGCTGTTTGGATAGGTGTGTTTTAGAGGATGTTAAGGTTTCTTTGGAGTTCCTATTCCCATCGTCTTCATACGAAAATATATACATCTCTCTCTCTCTCTCTCCAGATTCATCTTATTCTTTTATGTTCATGTTCATATACTTTTGTTGGTTCAATTGTACAATTTCAACTTGCAGGAAAAATGATGAGCTCCGGAGGGATGCTGTTGATGCACTTTGTTGTCTAGCTCATGCCCTTGGGGAGGACTTCACTATTTTCATTCCTTCAATTCACAAACTTTTGTTGAAACATCGTTTGCGGGTCTGTTTTTCTTACCAATAATTTGCATTTTCATTATGATCTTCTATTTGATGGATTCTTCGTGCATATGAACATTCTTCAGTGTGAATATAATTTCATTTTCAGCACAAGGAATTTGAGGAAATTGAAGGGCGTTTGCAGAGGCGTGAACCTCTAATCCTGGGGTGCTCTACGGCTCAAAGATTAAGTCGACGTCTTCCTGTAGAAGTTATTAGTGACCCTCTGAATGATGTCGAGAATGACCCTTATGATGACGGGATTGATGTGCACAGACAACTTAGGAGCCATCAGGTATTTTTCATCTCTGATTTGGTGCTCAGTAATTCTGGTTGTTTCCTTGTATGCACTGTCATTATTAGTATAATTAAGTAGGTCAAGATAATTTTGATTCCAGTTTCCCTAAGTTCTTAGTGCGGTGCTGAAGCAGTTGTCGAGTGTTTATATCTTATATGACATCTTGCAATAGTGACTTAGGTCAACAGGATGGATTTATTTAGAATCATAAATAGCACGGGCCTCTTCATCATAAGACGAAAAGAAGGAATAAAAGCAAGTAATGAAGGAAGAAAAAGAAACGTTCTGAAATTCTTTCTGATGTGGTTGAGATCTTCTTTGTGAAACCATCAAAATGGCTAAAATTTTAAAAAGCAAAATAAAAAAGAAATCTCGTAAGATCATATTCCTAGTCCTATGCAATAATATTCAACTAGGCTTGTGTTGGGTTGCTCGAGGCTATGTTATCTGGACTCGGGTACGGGTGTCGGATATGGGTACATGTCTAAGTGTCAAATTCATCTAATTATCATGTCCAAAGATAATGGGACACGGCTAGATTTCATATTTTTAAATACTTCTTTTGTGTTGTTAAGGTAAAATAGTATTTACAAGCTAAAATATAGTATTTCATTCATAAAATAGAAGTTATATGCTTAGTTTTATGGTAAACTCAATTAGTTATACATTCTTGTTAGATGCATCCTAACTAGTGTCAAGTGTAAAGTATATGACACAGGTACTTCACAAATTTAAAACATGAAAAAAAAAAAAAAGAATCCTATGATTTTTTAAATTGTTCGTTGTACAATGAAAAAACGAAGTTTTTTTTCTCTTAAGTTAAGTAAAAAATGAAATTTTAACCAGAAATGTTTGGTCTTTGTGAGAACCATTTGAATCAGATAGTGTAGTGATTCACATGGTTCTCGCCGGCTTACACGAAGTTTTTTTATATACGCTCCATTTTTTGTTCCAGGTAGCATAGTCTGGAGGGGATTTTTCAAGATAAATTGTCCTAGGATTTGGTATCCCAGATCATTTTACTTAGTAATTTGGCCTATCTGGTGTTTTATTAGGGTGGGATATGGGAAGAAATATGATGGCCCACATGAATTTATCGCCATTGGATTTTGTGCTAGGCCATATCCCATCATCCACCTTATCTTGGGAACAATGTTCCCCCATCACCCTCTTGGGGAATTGGGATATTTCGTGAGATAACTCATCAGGTCCAGATAATTTATCTAGGATTTACTTATCATAAAAAAAGAAAAAAAATCTGGGATCCTGTCTGCCAATATAAACATCGATTTGTGAATCTGCTTGGATTGTAGGTCCTATCCTGCCATTTTAACCTGCACTTAGATGGCCTTAGGGTGTGCATTAGCAGTCAAATATTATTTTTGAGCAATCATATTTAATAGACTTCCAAAATTTGTCTCCCAATTGCAACTAAATTAATATTAATAGAGATTTTTTTTCTTTTTGTTAAGTAATAAAGTGTAATGTTAATGCTAATAGAGATCGTGTTATTTTAAGACAAGCATGAGGTGAAAAGAATGTAGTTGATATATCTATGAAGCTCGGAATCATGCAAAAAATATCTTACTTTTCCAATCGTGAGTTCTATGGCAATGGCGAATCACTAGATTCGGGGACAGTTTATAAAATTTATATACAATATAGAAAAGGAGGTCACTATTGCTGTGGTTACGACAAGTGGCTCATTTTGAGTGTGTCTGAAATTTTGATTAAAAGTTTTTGGTTTTCAAAATAAAAAATGAAAAATAATTGTTTTGGTTAACTCTTTGTTTCATTGTACATGTATTTAGTCTTCGAAATATGGATTAATGTACTTAACTGGTTCATTTATTTTATGGTGTTTGTCTAGATGAACGAGTATAATGCTTTGATTTTCATAATTATTTATTTTTAGTGTGAAATGCATGCCATTATAGGTGTGTTTATTAAATTCAAATGAAAAGAAACTTTATTATCGTCCCAACCTTTTTAATTATCTCATTAGGTTAATAATTCATTTTTGTTTTTATAAAGACGTAAAATTATTGAGTATATTAATAATAAAAATAAATCAATCACATGGATAAAATATATGAATTAAAATAAATGCAGTCGACCACACAATTGAAGTTACCTATTGAACAACAATTATAAAAAAAAATATTTAAAAGCACTACAGCAAAATAATAAATCTAAAAATTAAAAAACAAATCTTGTGCATTAGCTATTGTCACTATAATTGCGACAAGTGGCTCACTTTGAGTGGCGCTTTTTTAATCCATTTTTAATTTATCTAGGTTATCTTCCCTATGCAAACTATAAATTAATTATCAAAAAATATTACTTCTTTAGACCCTTTAAAATTCATGTTAAAAGAATGCATCCTCATTTAATAAGAATTCTAAAATTCAATTAAATATTTTTTAGATTCCTCACTATTACTTCAAATACATTCTTAAAAATCAAGAATGTATCTACATTTAATAAAAATTCTAAAATTCAATTCACTATTTTCTTAGCTTCCTCATTACTTTAAATTCATGCATTTTGTTATCTAGGCAAATGAGAATGCACATGTTAAGAATGCATTGTCCAGTTGTACAAAGTGTGGACAATTTTTTCTTAACATATGCACTAGAAGTCAATGCATTGTCCGCTTAACAATGCATTGTCCGGTTGAATATTTAAATTCGATATGTATTCTAGAAGTCAATTGAACTATCTTCTTAATTTATTCAATTAGTATCTTTAAATAAATGCGCTGTTGATACTTATAATACATTGTTTCATACATGTATATTTCAAAAAAATTGTGTAAAAATTCATGCCATTATACATTATATTCACTAAATTTAGATGAAAAGCATCCTCATACAATAATTACAAATTAGTAGTTTTTTCATTACTCTCTTTGTGCAGATAATTAATTTTTATTTTTAAAATAATTCCATTTATATCCTTTAGGTATTTCATAGAAATTTTTATTATTTTTATAAACCATAAATATAAATAGTTGAACCATTAAGTATACTAATGTTCAATTAACTATAAGCATAGAGGGATAGACAAATAAAAAATACATTTAATTAAATTATATAAAAACCTGAATTATGTTATTAACTTTAGTGGCTTAAGGGTGGGGCAAAATTGTTGAGTTTTGACAGCTAGTAATGATGTTTGAAAGGCCAAGGGTTAGGGCTTAATTCAACAAGGAAAGAGGAGTTTTTGCTGGCTGTGAACAGTAACGAGGGTTTTTTTTTTTTTTAATTTATAATTTTTACGTAATTAATCGTGAAGTTTTATTGGAAGGGGATGGGCTTGGGAATTAAGAAATTTGAGGTTGGAAGGGGTTTATACATGAATCTGGTTCTGAAGTTTACAGTGATAAAAGTGCAGAAATTTGAAAACAAGCCACTGATCACTCACTACGCATCACATCTAGTGAGTGAGGATTAGGCAATCTAGTCTCCATGAATGATCAATGGCTTGTTGGCAGTACACCATCCCACAAGGCTAATTTGAATTGGGGCAATAAAGAATGCATTCAAGCTCCTTTTGAAAGAACCATAATGCACCAGAGGCATGACATTCTCTCTGAAAATATGTCACCCAATTGAGAGAAAAAAAAGCTATATTGAAGACTTCAGGATTGAGAGTTTTATCTCCATTCTCCACTAGAATCTTCTGAAGCTGCCACCACTTACTCCTCAGTGAAGTTAAGTTCTAAGCTCTCCCTATCTGCCTTTTGAGATTGTGGAGTACTCCAAACCATCCAATCTAGGTCTCCTATCACAAGCTTCCATATAGATGTCATAGAATTGCACTACTGCTTCCCTGATTTCAGTGCCTCGTCTTAATTCCTCTCCATCAGCTATCAAGAAGCCAATATGATTATAGCTCTTCTTTGGCTATTAACCATCCTGTGAGAGAACTTTGTGTTCTGTCTCCATTAATCTCGTCCATCAAAGCTAATCTCTCCAGTTTTCCCTTTGCAATGCTTCCTCAGCTTTGAGGCTTCCCACTCCTTCCTTAGTGTCCAGAGCTTTAGTAATCTAGCCTTTCAAACACCAATTGCCAAACTACTGTATATTTCATTTCTTCAAGTTGTCCTTTAACTAGGGTACGTGTGGTGTTGGGGTCCCAAAGGTCAACCCGAAACGAGTTTGGGATGGGAATTGGATTTGATAAACCCGCCTCGTTTAAGAGGGTTCCCAAAACTCACCTTATATTTCATAGCATGAAGTGAACAATTCTATGATGATTGGAATTTGAAAAACTCGTCCCATTTAAGAGGGTTTCAGAAACTTACCTTCCATTTATTGCATGTAGTCCACAATTCTATGATGATTGATGGTTGTAAAGTATTATAAAGAGGCTAGAGTATCAATGCATATTCAATGTGGGATACAATGCTCTAGACCACCTTAGATTTATAACTTTTATGTCGTTTTGAGCCTTTTAGCAATGGATCCAATGTATGTCAATCCCACTTTGGCCGAAGTGTCCAAGCAAGGGGCCCGAGGCTCTTATAAACTTTTAAGTCCCTTATGTTGTGTTTCAATGTTGTAAATAATGGACACTTGGCGCTTTGGTTGGTGTCACATTTGTTGTTGTTAGTGTGCCATGTGAACATTTAAGCTTTGATATTCAAGTATTTGAAATCTATAAATTTTATTTTTTGAAAATCTCTTTCAAGGAAGCTGCCCTGATTAGAAAACTTCTCCACTTGCCCCGCCCCACTATCTCAGGGTTGAACCAGATTCACGATAAGATAGACTCAAATAAACGGGGTGGTGGGATGTTAACGGGGTGGGTTTGGGACGGGTTGGAATGAACTATATACCTCTCCTAATGGGTAAGCGGCCATACCCCACGCCAAACTTGTGACGGGTTGAATCTCCCCATCCCATCCCATTCTGCTTAAGCTAATCAGGTTCAATTTAAGTGGGTTGGGGTAGGGTTAATCGGCATAATATCCTAGAAATAATTATCCAGAAATAAAAATAATGAAATTATGTATATTTAAATATAATATAAAATTAAGAAAGGAAGAAGCTAAATTCTAAAAATAAAAATAATATTTTTTTGATAAGTAAGAGTAATTTATTCAACAAAGGTACCGAAAGGGGTGCGGCTTTTGTGCACGAGATGTGTACAAAACTACTCTCTAAATCCTTAGAAAATCTATAATAGCAAAAGAAGGCTCACAGAAATTCCTTAAAAGCCAAAAGCAAAAGTATGCAACAAATGGCGTTAATTCTATGAACTAGTATCACAATTTTCTCAAAGTTCTTCTATTACGTTCCTTTGACGTGCGTTGAAAGCATTTTCATGCTTCCAAAATTTAAATTCCAGCAGCTAAACCATGATTAAAACATGTCAAAAATAGAACAAATTAAGCTCTAAAAAGCATGATCGCGCATCAAAACAACTTTAAGATTGTAATTATGCATACTAGTTATCCTACATGTAAGCGAGCTTGTATTCATGGAGGAAATGTGTGGCACGTGGCAAAGCAATCACACAATGCTAGGTTTGCACCTTATGAGAGACCGTACTCAAGCACATGGGCGTTGAGTTTGAGCCTTTAATGTGGCTTCTATAAAGAATTATTATTTTCATCTTTTCCACTTTGACATGTTTCATGTAGGTTAATGATGGTAGACTACGCACTGCTGGGGAGGCTTCTCAGCGCAGTACAAAAGAAGATTGGGCAGAATGGATGAGGCATTTTAGCATTGAACTTTTGAAGGAATCGCCTTCTCCAGCTTTACGAACCTGTGCTAGGCTTGCGCAGTTGCAGGTTTGACTTATTGTTCTGTTGCACTTTTGCTTCTCTGGAATAAGGATCCTGATTTTTAGTTTTTGCAGCCTTTTGTTGGGCGGGAGTTGTTTGCAGCTGGTTTTGTCAGCTGTTGGTCACAACTGAATGAGACTAGTCAAAGACAGCTAGTTCGGAGTCTAGAGATGGCTTTTTCTTCTCCAAATATTCCTCCTGAAATTCTTGCAACACTTCTTAACTTGGTATGGTTTTCCTTTCCTCTTCATTACCCTTTTTAGTTTCTTTCTTTTTTTTTTTTTTTTTGGAGGTGGGGGTGTTGGTATTTTTCCTTTTTTTTTGGGGGGGGGGGGGGGGGGGGGGGGGGGGGTGTGGGAAGGGGGAAGGGGTTTACTGTTTGTAGTCTTATAATAAAATGGAGTAAGAATAATACAAGATTTACTTAATGTTTAGCAAGTTAAGTATTGAAATCAAAGTAAATGTTGAGGTGGACACTTAAGAAGCATGGACACTTCAGATAAGGTGCTGTGTCCGTGACGGACACGACACTAGTTGGACACTCACACGACAGGTCTTGGACACGTGTCCAAACGTGACATATATGAATTCTTTTAGAACCGGGCAAGCTTCAGACACTTGAGGGACAAACGTGTCCATTACCTATAAACACATGGAACACGATGGGACTATAATGAAATAACTTAGGATCCAATTGTAAAATATAAATAATGTGGATAATTTAACGTTGAAGCTTTTGAGTAAATGGTTTTTAATTTTAGTTAGAGTTATATTGCAATTTTTAAATATCTGTGAGTAAAATATTTATATATACAATATATAAAAAATATAATATATATTTTGTCATATCTCCACTGCATTGTGTCCTATATTTTTTTGAAATTGTCATGTCAGCGTGTTTGTGTTGTGTGTCCGTTATCTGTGCTTCTTAGGTTTGCACAGTAATTGCAAACTGTCATTGCAAAACCTGATTAAAGATCTTTACTTCGATACAACTGAGGAATCTGTAATTTGTGCAAGCCAGATATTGTGTCCACAATCATCATAGCCAATTGAGGGATACCCCTCTTTGATGTTGTCTTTCATCCCTATTGTTGGTTTAATGCAATACCCTTTTTTTTATTTTAAGAAAGAAAGGCACCAAGGGTTTAATGCAATAGTCATAAATTAATAATGGAATTGTCAATATGGTGATGTGCCCAAAAGCAGACGGGATTGCGTGGAATGTCAAAGTGTTGCAGTATAATTCAGCTTACTTTCAATAAATACTAGTTCCAGAAAACCTGGGGTGTTTTATTCTGATTCCATAAAATGTTGGCATGTTGCACTCCGATTTTTGGTAATTCTTTTGTAGTTCAACTTAATTTCTATTTGTACAAGCTCCAGAAAACCCTGGGTGGTTGCATTCTGATTTCATGAATTGTACAGTCTGTCTTTCCATAACTCTTTTAGCAGTCAGCACAAATTAAACTCTTAGTTCATCTTGCTAAAGGATGTTCTGCAGTAAAATTAGAATAAGATCCCCATGAGACACAAAAGAAACAAAGTTGTTCTGCAGTAATGTGTCTTCACTTATCTCTATCGGGCTGCTATTATTATTGTTGTTATTGTTATGTATGTAACCCATTTAACCTATCATTTCAAAAATTAATCTTTCAGGCTGAGTTCATGGAACATGATGAAAAACCTCTTCCTATAGACATCCGACTACTCGGGGCTCTTGCAGAAAAGGTATGCTTCTTCTGAAACCTCAAGGACCTATCTTGCCTCATCTTGTGCATTAATGGTTTCTTTACTAATCATCTTCATTTCAGTGTCGAGCATTTGCAAAGGCTTTGCATTATAAGGAGATGGAATTTGAAGGTGCACGCTCCAAGAAGATGGATGCAAACCCTGTTGCTGTAGTAGAAGCACTCATACATATAAACAATCAATTACATCAGCATGAGGTGTTTATTTGTCTCTGTTGAAAGGCTGAATTTTGCTGAGCTTGTCATATATGTTACTCTCTCCATCTCATTTTGTATGAAGACAAGTTAAAGACAGCATATATATATATATAGAAGATTTTCCCATTTTACGTGGCATGGTTGACCATGGAGACAAGTTAAAGAAAGCATATATATATATAGAAGATTTTCCCATTTTACGTGGCATGGTTGACCACGGGCACAAGTTAAAGAAACCGTACATATATATATATATATAGAAGATTTATGAAAATATTCTTTGCCATATTTGAATAGCTTTTTGAATTTGAAGAAGGGTAGTATTGGAAATTGATGATTGTAGCTTTTTGAATTTTAAAACTTTTGACACATTAGACTTTAAAAAAAAAAAAAAAAAAGAACTTTTGACACATAATGGGACTGCCAAAACTAGAAAGTAAGACTCATAAAATGGGACAGAGGGAGTGTTTGGTAATACTTCTCTCCTTGATCCTTGCAATATTTTCAGTTATCTCTTGTCATTGATGTACATTTATTTTTTAGGCTGCTGTTGGAATATTGACCTATGCCCAACAACATTTGGATGTTCAACTTAAGGAGTCATGGTATTGTGATCATTTAATAACTCCAGTTATTTACGTTAGCTGCTCCTAAATATGTCATTGAGAAGTTCCTTTACATGACATTCCTTGGAATGTTCCTCTCATGATTGTCTTACACTATTCAAGGTATGAGAAGTTGCAGAGGTGGGATGACGCTCTCAAAGCATACACTGCCAAAGCCTCACAAGCAACAAATCCACATCTTGTTTTGGATGCTACATTAGGTCTGTATTAAATGATGGCATACATCATTTCATTGTGGTTATCGTTAACTTTTAGTCCCTTTACGTTGCAAATGGGTTGAGTTTAAGTTATTTAATTATTATAATGCATTGACAAATTCCTTTATAATGCATGTGAAGCTTTGCATTATGAAGCCTTTGCAAAGGCATACCTCATTACTTTATTATTTTTGTTATTGTTATTATTAGTATTTGTAAGCACTTCTGTCTTGTAGATATTTTCAGATGTCATATCTTCAGATGAAAGAAAGATATTTATGCTAAAAATCTGTGAACTAAAAGTTGAATGCTGTAGCATAATAATGTTAAATGAGTGGATAAATATCTCCATTTTACAGTTAGCATGATTTAACTCCCATTTTGAAGTAAGGAAGTTTTCAGTTGGACCAATTCTGAAGCATAGATTTCCTAGTTGCATAATGATTTTGGGAATATGAATTGTTATGATGGCCCTACAGCAGCAGACCGGGAAAATATGCACTCGTTCGTTACCTGCTTTGCTATGTTCTAACAGATTTATTTTCAGTTATTTTGAATTTTAGTATTAGAATTCTTGTGTTAATGGCTATACTTTGTCTTGCATTTCTTGTTTGCTCTTCAGGACGGATGCGATGCCTTGCTGCATTGGCTCGTTGGGAAGAGCTTAACAACCTGTGCAAGGAATATTGGACCCCTGCCGAGCCAGCTGCTCGACTGGAAATGGCGCCACTGGTTTGTTTTCACATTTATGTGGCTGTTAAATATATCCTTGCTGGTTGTACTTATCGGATGTCAATTGTCCCAGGCCGCTGGTGCTGCGTGGAACATGGGAGAGTGGGATCAGATGGCAGAGTACGTCGCTCGACTGGATGATGGTGATGAAACCAAACTACGGGTTTTGGGAAACACCGCTGCTACTGGTGATGGTAGTAGTAATGGAGCATTTTTTAGGGCTGTTCTATTAGTTCGTAAGTCAAAGGTATTGTATTTATCTTAGTTTCGACTATTGATGCTAGCTAATTTTATTGATTATTTTTCACAAAGTATGGTGTAATGTTTCCAGTATGATGAAGCACGCGAATATGTCGAGAGAGCAAGGAAATGTTTAGCTACTGAGCTTGCTGCTTTGGTTAGTTTCTTATTCCTTCATATGCTAGCATTCTTTCTATTATTCCTTTGGTTGACCACTTTTCCTTACTATACTGTAACAATACTAACTGTTACTCATTGACCTCTGGATTGATTACATGAAAAATAAAAAACCGATGAGTTCTAGGCATTTGGAATGCTTGATTTACTTAGTGGATGCATTAGATGGTGGGTCCCTTAAATTTTTTTGATTCTGATAGCAAGGTTGGTAATCTTATGTTTTTGAAGGTGCATCATCATTGGGACAATGGTTTGTTGGTTATTATTTTTTCACCCAACACGCAATTACAAAAACTTCAATGTGCCAATAAAACTACATCAGCATTTCAAAGATAGGATTATGACCCACATTTGGTTTGTCCTATAACTGATTGTGCGAACCTAATTCGACCATTTTGATAGTGTACATGCATATTCTGTTCTCTCTTTTCATTATTATCTTTTGTCAAAGGCTCATTCTTTGCATTCATTTGGTCTTAATGTGGTGGATTACTGGTCTTAATTTACCTTCTATTGTGACCTTGCCAAGATGAAAGAAAGAGATTTTTACACATCATCTTACTTATAACCCCATAGTCACTATGACTTAATACTTGGATAAGAAGGCATGCAATTAGACATGGATGATTTTCTGATAACAGCAAGCCGTTAATTAATGGGTCTGATCCATTTTCCAATGCTAACATGTTGGGATTATTTAGTGTATTTGAAATTTACAGCATGAAGTAGTGCGCTAAGAATGGTTTCAAAGCCTTGAGGTTAGAATTAGAGTTCTACATTGTCCCCCTTTCTTTGGTTACACTGACAACCTGAAAGTTGAGAGGGACAAAGTATCACATTTTAAAATGTTTGCCCAAACTTGAGACAAATATGGTTATTTATTTTTATTTTATTTGTAAGCAATCAAATTCATATAGAAGTATCAAGGGCAATCCATATACAAAAAGCTTTACAAGCAAAGTATCATCTAAGAGGTTTTACAGAAAATAAAAGCATTACAATATGTCAATAAAATCGAAAAATTGTCCCCGGTTGGGACTAGCTCTTCCTGAAAGCCAACTATATAAAATAGAAACATGTATTACCTTTCAATCTATACAACGGTTGCTCATGACTTTGAAAAGATATCTTATTCCTCTCCTCCTAGATTAACCAAAATAAACAAGAAATACAAGCCGTTAGGCAAGTCTCCCCCCCCCCCCCCCCCCCACGCACAGGGGCCGTTACACCAGCAGCAGCAGCTTTGAAGCATATTTGAGACCTTGGGGAAGATCCAACTTTTCCCAAACATAGTTAACACCAATCCCGAAAATTCTCTAGTCTAGGCACAATGGAGAAGGATGTGGGCTACTGATTCCCTTTCCTTCTTGCTAAGGTAACACTAGTTAACAAAGATCGTACGACTCTTAATCAAATTGTCAATTGCAAGAATCTTCTCATGTGCTGCACACCAAAAAAAGAAACCTACCTTGATGATCTGTTAGACCATATCTTTTTCTAATGGAAATGTGTATGACTGTTACTGAATAGCGTAAAATAAAAAGACTTAATGCTGAACCTCCCATCATTGGAAGCCAACCCACTTGATATCATCTTGACCCTCTCCACCCTTCTCTGGGTGGAGCACTTGCAAAATCTCTTAATCTGTTAAGTATTCGCCAACCTCCCAGTTCTACAGGTTTTTCCTATCATCCAACCTTCAATTTCCACCCCACCTATGATGCCAAAGCTTCACCCTAAGAAGCACCAACACGGCAATGAATATAATGGGCCTTCTATAACTTTTAGCTTTACTTATCGTTGAGTTTAATAGACCCAATGTAGTTTGATCTCATTGGCCAATGCTTCCTATTTATTTTAATTTCTTAGGGTGAAAAAGGGTAAAACGGATATGCATTAGTAGCATCAAACTTCATGGAAAAATAAACAACCCCAAAAACACCAAATAAATGACCTAAACAATTACTCAATATTTTTTTGACTATAGAGATTCTGCCTAGAGAGCCCTATTGAAGATCTCTAGCTTTCTGATTCCCAAACCCCCTTTCCCTATTGGGGAGCACACCCTATCCCAGTCCACGAGGTGGTCCTTAAGCTCCTCTCCTACCCCTCCCCAAAGCAAGTCTTATTGCAGTTTCTCCCTAAAGGAAGTATCATATTTTGCTACTACCATTCTCCTCTCCTCCAAAATCTATCCGTCTCATAAGCAAACCTCCATAGCCACTCTCCCAAAGACAGCCCTATTGAAGATGTCTAGCTTTCTGATACCCAGACCCCTTCTCCCAATCGGGAAGCACACCCTATCCCAATCCACGAGGTGATACTTAAGCTTCTCTCCTACCCCTCCCCAAAGAAAGTCTCACTGCAGGTTCTCCAAAATTTTAGCTACTGAAGATGGGACCGGGAATAGATCATGTAGTCCCTTACAATGTGAATGTGTAAGCATGTCTTACTATTTTGTAAATTTTTTTAAAACTGGACATGTATCGGATACGTGAGGGACATGCCTATCCATCGCTTAAATATATTTGAAAATTGCTGTGTCACCGTGTCCTTGTCATGCGGTGTCTGTGCTCATGCTTCTTAGTGGAGGTATAACCATTATGGCATATGCTGGAGGTTCTTTCTACATCTGCTGTTGAAGCATCAAGCAAAAATTACTTGTTTAGTGCATGATGCTAGTGAAATGAGCAAAAAGTTTATAAATTTCAGTTATTGTAAAGTTGCAAACATTGAAACTAATATTCAACTTTATCTAGGAAGCATTGTCGCTTCTAAGAAGGTGCCGTGTCGACTACGACATGTGTCGGGCACTCGTCCAAGCGTGTCCAACTATTTTTTTAATTTTTTAAAACTGGACACATTTCGGACTATTGGGTGGATTCTTTGCCAAACATGTCTATTACTTAGATACTTAGATCCAAATGAAACACATTGCAAGTTTAAAAAATATAACTTGCAATCTAATTGTAAAATCAAAGCAATGTGATTTTACACCTAATTTGACTTTCAAGCTATTGAATACATGATTTTTAATTTTAATTAGTGTTGTCTTACAATTTTTTGATTATCTGAGTAAAATATTCCTATATATATATATAAAGATATTCCTACAACCAGAAGACCTGAATAATAAATGTTCCAAATTTTTATAGAAGACTGGTATAAATTTGTGAGTTACTGTGGAATATAGTGGTTTAAGGAGCGCTGACTGCAGGGCTCTTGTTGAACAGTTTGTTTTTATCTGAATGTCTGCTTATCATCTTTTTTAAGTAAATTAGTATCTGCTTGTCACATTCACACCTTTTCTCGTGGTTTTGGTTTTCCGAGAAATCTGGGCAATGTAAAGAATTTGTAAATAGCGTGATGCATCAATCATTAAGTATTTTTGTTTTTCAGGTTCTAGAGAGCTATGAGCGTGCATACAGCAATATGGTTCGTGTTCAACAGCTGTCAGAATTAGAGGAGGTTTGCTGTATTTTATTTTCTGAAGTTCCTGTGCTGCTTCAACTGAAGTTCTCATTAGCAAGCATGCTCCACTAATGTCACAAATAATGATGGAGAAAATTGTGTTCCACCAGGTCATTGATTACTGTACCCTTCCTGTGGGAAACCCTGTTGCTGAAGGGCGGCGTGCGCTTATACGCAATATGTGGAATGAACGCATACAAGGTGCAAAACGAAATGTAGAGGTAAATGTGCTTCAGATAGGGTCAAAACCCCCGCAGGCACCCCTGCACACACCCACACCCACACATGCACATGCTTTAAATGGGTAAGGAAGTAGGACACCAATCTGATGACTTAGTGGGATTAACCCTGCATATTGTAGATAGCTTTCACTCTCAAAGTGTCTATGCGATGATATGAAAATTGACAGTTATTTTATGCTGTTAGTAAAAGTAAATTTTAGTGTGGCTTGTCTGTTTGAATAAGAATGTATGACTAAAGTCATATGCTTCGTAGTGTTTGTGATTATCCTCAGAATCTCAGAAGCCATATGGTATCCAACCATTTGATAAAGTGGAAACAAACACACACATAATAGGTTTGTGTGGTTTTGATATGGCTTGAATTCTTCATCTACATCCCGAGTAATAGGATATAAAAAGAAGTTTTTTTTTTTCTTCTATCTATTTGCATAATTACAAATTGTTGTTAAATTCTTGGATCATGATTTGGCATCCTGGGAGGTTTCAGAGTCGTTGTTACTTGAGAATTGACACAGGAAATATTGCTTCAGCAAATTAAGATAGAATCACATTTACTATTATTTTGAACAATAACAATGTAACTAATTAATCTATCTTGGGAAAGGAAAAACTATTTGGAATGATGATGGATAAATAAGTGAATGTGCATTGATTTTTGTTCCAGTTGTGTAAAGGCAGTCACCAATCAATTGGACAAAATTTAAAAAAGAAAAAAAGGATCAATGGCAGGCATATGTGATGCTTGAAAAAGCAGCTTCTTTTCTTTTCTTTCCTTTTTTTTTTTTTTTTTTTTTTTTTGTTTTAGTATTTGTGTGCTGAGCTGGTGAGTGGTAGTATCTTCATGCTGAAGCCTTAGTTTTGAAATATGAAGTTCTCTGCTTTTAAAAGTCCATCAAATATACTTTTTTTTTTTGTTAGTAAAAGTCTCAAATATACACTGGTGATTTCATCAAATAAGGAGTTCACAAAACTATACCCAAATGTCTCAATGATTCTGGATTTGTTTTCCAAATATTTGGAATATTACTGATAATTCTGCCTAAATTCCCAAATTATTTCAAATAACAATAGAATGATTAACTCTTGGTTTTAAGTTTCTTAGCATGTTTTATGTTGGTATGCAAGCCTGAATCTTCTATGTGACATGCCACCCCATCATGACATCGTCATAACCTCCCCGGGCTTGGTCCCACATGTCAATCAAGTGAGTTGACATGTGAACCAAGGAGATATCTCCACGTGCTCCCATTCAGGTTAACATACATGATTCCTTAACCTCGAGCTTAAGCACTGGGTGGGGGCTTTGGAGGTGCTTCCTCACTGGCTTGCTAGGTAAGCTTGAGGCACTTCCTCAACTTGATGGAGGTAATCTCCGCTCAAGCATATCACACACATCAAGACGATACACTAAGTGCCTCCTGGGTTTGTCCAAGGTACTCTTTACTGAGCAACGTTCCTCCTTTTCAAAGGTTCTCCAAAGTTCAGGAGTATACCCAGCTATGACCAAAAGGTATTTTGGTGCAGGTTAGGGCCTAAGGACCCTCATAGTTGACCCCATGGCCGTGGGGCTTCCAAGTGATCCAACACAACTGCTACAGCCTCCGAGGATTCAACACATCTACCCCTTGTCTCCAAATTGTTGGGCTAAAGACGGCAAGCCATCTGTTCCTCTCTAAAAATCATAGACACAGTGAAACGACAATTTTAAAAAAGTGCAGGACATGACACAGCGGGGACACAACATAAAATTTTTTATATTTTTTTGTATGTCATATATATAAGTATCGTACAAAATAAAGGTGAAAAATATACAAGATAACACCAATTAAAATTAAAAAACAACCTATTTCACTACTTAATTGGCAACAAATCATTCACATGTAGTCAATTGCATATCTACATTCTACCAAAAATGATAAACAATCACATCAACAATAAAAAAGTTGTTCCATCAATACACGAGACTATAAAGTTATAACTGAAAACATTAGAATGTCATTACACTTCATCAACTATCCATCATCATCTAATATAAAATCTATAAAGAACACAAATCAAATTAACCACTAATATTAGTAGCATACATCTTCTTCTTCTTCTTCTTCTTCTTCTTTCCAACAAACTGACTTTTCTCTCTCTCTCTCTCTCTCTCTCTCTCTCTCTCTCTCTCTCTGTCGATCGATCGATTTGGTTTGACAAAGATATGTCCCCGTTTCTTTATTTTCAGATTTTGAAGTTTTCTTATCTACAAAATAAACCCTATTTTTAGTTTTAAAATTTATAGCTGAGCCCGTTGTGTCCCGAAAGTGTTGAAAATATGGCACGCGTGTTCAAGTCGTGTCCAGAGAGTGTTCGGTTTTTTAATTATTTGTTTCTAAATTGGACACGTAAAATGGAGTTCTTGACATGTGTCGGTGCGTCTCATGCGTATCGGTGTCCGACACGGATATGGCTCCTCCAACGAAGTGTCCATACTTCCTAGGTTTCCTATCTCCACCCGACCGCATGATATTGTGCACTCAGATGAGTTGGTCTCTAATACTAAATAAGAGGTCTCCACCTCCTTGCATGCAACAAGAGCAAGAAGAAGAAGAAGAAAACAACAATCCAACAATAACCTCCTCTAGCGAACTCTGAAGTGCTGGTTCCCCACCTCTCTCTCTCTCTCTCTCTCTCTTTCTCTCTCTCATCTAAGACAGCCTCAACTCTCACCCTTTCCACCTTTGGTATTTCTCTGCCATTTCAGTGCCTACCATAACTTCCCACAGCATGGGGCTTCCGAGCGGCCCCATGATCCTCTCGCAGGAGCTCCGTGGTACTGCCACCTACAGAAGACATAGCTTGGTGGCTAGAGTCAAGGGTTCATCAAGGTGCCTCATCCCATTCTCTTAGAAGGACTTGCAGCACCTTGACCTGTCTAAGACAGATAAAACTTCCCAAGGGTTGTTATGTTTTCTTTTAGGCACTAGGGTTTAGTAGCAGTGGCGGGCAAGGTATTGGGGTTGTGAAATAGGATTTTTAGAGTTGGGGAAAGGCTTTTAACAGATCTGGTTCTGGAGTTGTATAGGGTAAAAGTGCAGAAAAGAAAAGAAGAAAACTCTAGGCATTGCAACTAAGATCCTAGACATCACTTCTAGGGTTAGAATTGCATCACCCAATCCACAAGAATGCTTCCAAAAGCTACACCAAATCCTCTAAAACATGTTCTCTCTACTGAATTAGAAATATTAAATGGCCTTGTGTGGATTTTAGAGAACTTGTCCTTGTAGGATTTTGACTTCCTATTTGGAAATCTTGACTTTTGACTTCCAAAACCTAAAAAACAATAGCCATATATAAGAACCTAATTATAAGACAATGTGTGACCCCTACAGCCCATGTCCAGCAAAATTATGAAAGTACCAGAATACCTCTAACTCACAAACCTCAAGAAAAATATTAAAACTGACCAACAGCATATGTAACCTAAAACATACTTATCGAAAAATATATATATATATATATATATTCAACTTAAAATAAACATAAATAGGACTCCTCTAAGACAGTTTACTTGACTATGCATGGTTCTTGTAGGCCCCGCATAGAAATCATGCCAAACTCTGACTTTAGCCACCTCCTTGAATTTTCTTTTTCTTGCTCTTTTAATGGATTGCATCACGTATTTTGACTGAACTGTTGAGTTGATATTGTAATTGTTATTTTTGTGCTTCAATGCCATGCATTAGGATCTATAATTTGGGCTGTTGAAATTTAAGTTATAAATGCCTTGTCGATTCTTCCCCTTGTTCCTTTTCTCTTGGGATATCTTAGGTCGCAGAAGCATAGGCTCCTATCGTTATAGTCATAAAAGCACCTTCTCAACAAAAAGAAAAAAAGAAAAAAAAGAGGAAGGAGGTGTGGAGTAGGGAAAACAGAGAGTTGATCAATGCTCCGATCATGAAAACAATGATAAATGCCCACGAGGGCTCTAAAACCATATTTAGTGTCGGGAGATGGAGGCAAAAATAGCTTGGCACTAATAAGGCTGAATTAGTTTTACACACAAGTAAAAAGTATGATCCTGCATATGCAGACACACTTGCATCCCTAGAAGAATTACGTGTGTTAGCTGTGATTTCAATAGTCTTTCTTTCGCGAATTTGGTCTTGGATTTTAGCTGCTGCTTTTTTTTATTTTTTTATTGATAAAGTGCTGGATTCAGGCATTTTAGGCTCATCCTATACTTCATGTATAGGACTGTTATTTTCTCCCCTTTCATAATGCTTGACATCTTGACTGCACAGGTTTGGCAAGTACTTTTGGCAGTTAGGGCGCTGGTACTGCCACCTACAGAAGACATTGACACTTGGCTTAAGTTTGCTTCTCTTTGCCGAAAAAGTGGCAGGATTAGTCAGGCTAGATCCACATTAGTTAAACTTCTACAGGTCAGAGGAGAACTAATGCGCATGCTCTCTGATGTTAAGCTTGCTTCTCTACTTGTGTAGTAATGACTTTGCTCTATGATTCAGTTTGACCCAGAAACATGCCCTGAGAATGTATGGTATCATGGACCTCCTCAAGTGATGCTAGCATACTTAACATACCAATGGTCACTTGGTGAGGACCATAAGCGTAGGGAAGCGTTTGGTAGACTGCAGGCATGCCATGAAATTTAATTTAAGTTTTTAAACATGCAATGTGCATCACTATCTGTTTCTTATTTCTTATTGGGTTGCAATATTGACATTATAGGATCTCACCATAGAGCTTTCAACCTCACCAAACCTCCAACCAGTTACATCAACCGGTTTAATTTGTGTGGCAAATGTTCCACTTCTTGCCCGAGTATATCTCAGACTTGGAATTTGGCAGTGGGCACTTTCTCCTGGATTGGATGATGATTCAATACAAGGCAATCATATTAATGAGTTTTCTTCTTTTGCCCCCACACCCCCCCCCCCCCCCCCCCCCCCCCCCCCCCCCCCCCCCCCCCCCCCCCCCTTCTCTTTTTGCAGCCAAAGATTTCTGTTCACGTGTGACTGATCTTTCTGATGATTATTTACAATCCTCACAGACATCCTGAATGCATTCAGGAATGCAACTCAATGCGCACCTAAGTGGGCAAAAGCGTGGCACAAATGGGCTCTCTTTAATACAGCAGTGATGTCTCATTATACTTTAAGAGGTTTTCCTACTATTGCATCACAGTTTGTTGTTGCTGCAGTCACTGGATACTTTCACTCCATAGCATGTGCAGCTAATGCAAAGGGAGTGGATGACAGTTTACAGGTATTCATATCCCTTTGATCTTGAAGCTTGTTGCAATATAAACGTCATCCTATTTTTGGACTTGTTATAGACTTGTCACAGAATGTATTACCCGAGTCCATTTCCCTTTATCTCTGTTTATGTGGGAAAGCCAAGTCTACATGTATTTTCCCTTTGTCAAGTATCTGCTGGAGTATGTATAATTCACTGCTTCAGGTGGATTCACCGATAGAGTGGATTTGGAGGTTGAGAATCTGTGGAAGGCGTTACCTTAGGTAGCAGTGGCATGCCAGGGGCCTAAATCTTGCCTCCTTTCATCCACTTCTTTGTGCAGGGTCATACTTGTAAAGTTTATGACCTGGGATGAGACAAGGCCTATGCACTTCTCCAGAAACCTAAGGTTTTACTCCATGAAATATGAACATTTGCTACATTGATCACTAACCAAACTCATTATGCTGGATTAGTGGATAGCATTTCCTCCTCTATATAGTGCATTCGTCATAATATTAAATATCTGCTGCATTTTTCCGTGATTTGATTCATTAATTTTTTTCTGGGTATAGAGTGCGAGTCCGGGATCTTCCCTATGCACAGCTCTTTGACACACACACACACATAAATGGCCACCTTTATTATCACATGTATCCAAGATTGGACTTGCACACGTGTCAACTTACATTAGACTTATCCATGTTTAGTTTGTAGGAACTCATATATATTATGGCCTTTAATCTTATCTCTCTTCTTTGTCTTTGAGAGCATAATTTCGTGGCACTCTACATCTTGAACAACAGGTGTTTCACTAAAATTCTTATACCCTGCAAATGTACTACAAACATCTCTCTACTAATGGCTTGTAAAATGGATCCCTTGTCCCAGTAGTAATTCTCAAAATGCATTGATTTCAGGCAACCAAAACACAGTATGCAATGGCAGCAAAGGCTACCTTCTTGACTAGCTTAGCTAAAGAATTCTCTTTCAGCTCTTCACTCATTCATTGATGATTTGATCCAAGTTGCAGTGATGCGCACCAGACATGATTTCTTTTTCTTTTTTTGTGTGTAATAGTTTATTTTGATAATCAATAACAAGCCTACATGATAAAGGAGTTAAGGGCCTTCCTAGCATTTTTCCTGGTCACTTTGGCAAAAGAGCTTCCCTTGTAGATGTGTTGGCCACATCCTTATTCTTGTGCTCCAGCATCCATCAGCCCATTTTTCCGTGTTTTCGTGATAGGATCAATGGGTCAAAAAGAAAAGCATTTGGTAGGGACTACAATCAGATGGGGAATCCTCCCTAAGAAAGAAGATGCACATGAGATAGGAATGTTTGGCTGGCCGCCCCCCTGCGCGCTATGTGTAGCATATGGCGTGAAAGGAATGGGAGACCTTTTGAAGGTGTAGAGGCTCCGGTGCATGCTCTTAAAGGAATATTGCTTGTTTCCTTGCTCTTTTACTCTAGGGGGGAGGTGTCTTTGAGTTTCTCCTCTTTTGTGGATTTTTTTGGATCACTTGTACATGCCTGAAGTTATATAGGCTTTTTTGTCCGTATAGGGTTGCCCCCCCTTGGCACCCTTTCAATATATACTTTACTTATTAAAAAAAAAAAAAGAGAGATATAACAGAAAGCCATCTGTCTTGCGAAATTGTAATGGAATTACCTTAGTCCATCCAATGCCTCTTTTTAGGAAATTCAGCCCGCAAGCATTACTTTTCAGTGCCCAGGTGCCATTCTTGTAATATAAAAACCGACCACTGGTGTAATTTGTTTACTAGTAACAGCTCCTGCAAAAAGAAACTCTGGATTGTTAAAAATTCTGCACCCAAGCTTGGCAGGTAGAGCTTACTGAAAAGCCTTAAAATCCTTCAAGGCACTTTTCTATACAAATGATTTACTTATAAAAGAATAGATATATATTAGCCGTAATTTCTGATTGACCTATCTTCTTTCTTTTGTTTGGTTTTCAGGATATTCTTCGTCTTCTGACTTTGTGGTTCAACCATGGAGCCACCCAAGAGGTTCAAACGGCACTGGAAATAGGATTTGCACATGTTAATATCAACACATGGTTGGTTGTTTTGCCTCAGATAATTGCCAGGATACATTCAAACAACCATGCTGTGAGGGAACTTATACAATCACTTTTAGTGCGAATTGGGCAGAGCCATCCACAGGTTTTTTTCTTATGGTTCCTTATTTCTTAATTCCAGAAATCACAATATTCGTGTGATAACTTTAATAATATGACCAATTACTAGATTTTGTTATTGATTTGTGGAGATTGTTTTACGTATTAATTGTTAATGTTGTTAGATAATTGTTTTGTTTTCTCTTGAGAAATCCCATTTATGATCACGATATTGCATTCTTAGAGCTCTGTATCGAACTGCATCTTGGTTCTCTCTCTCTCTCTCTCTCTCTCTCTCTCTCTCTCTCTCTACTGATTCACTTGATGGTTGAAATTATCCAGAATTGAAGTATGAACTGTCTTCTAAATGTTTTATACTAAGAGTGTACTAGTTAATGTAAATTAGAAACTAGATCATGGCTGTTTGATAAAACTCTTTAGTACTGAAAATATTATTATTGAATTTTAAATACTGAAATGTTTTAATACTGAATTTTTAGTTTTAAAAATGAATATTTCATTTGAGGTCAACTTGAAAACTTCCGTCAACTGAGCACTTAAACCATTCAATGATACATTCAAGTCTCTCTGACTAAGAGCCTTTTAAGTGAATTTTTACATTGTGTGGTAAGTGATTATGCATTATCAAGTTGTTATCAAACACTTAATTTCTATTGCACTGAATATGATTAAGTTTGAGGCACTTAATTGTGTCATCAAACACAGTGTTTGTTGCTAATGGCAATATTGATGTTGGTTTTGTATTGAGTTTAGGTTGGGAATAGGTTTTAGGGCTAGGATTTTAAAAAGCAGAAGAGAAGTCTGAACTTAGAAGAGCTAAAATTGGATAGTTTTTGAAAGTGCTGGCTTGCTTTCCTAAGGTGTTTCTTCTTCTTTTTCCTCTTCTGTTCACAGCACACTATTCTCAGGGTGCTGTTCACAGCCCCCTAAAGCTAAGACTACACAAAGTTTCAAAACTTCTACACAAAACCTTAAAATCTCATCTCTAATGAATAAAAGTTTACATATAAATATTTATTGGTTGCCGGCTTTCCTAATTTTACTATGACTCTGACTTAAAAGTAACGAATTTTTTTACTCTTTCACTACCAGAATATTCTAGACCAGAATAAAATCCCAAGCAATGAGCCAATGACATCACTTGACCCATGTGTGACCCATACAACCTATCCCCAGAAATTTGCAAAATCAACAAAATGACCCTACCTAATAAAACCTAAATAAAAGTGACTAAATTTGTGCGACTTCATTCTAACCAATAAAATGCATAAAAGAAGATAATTAACATCCAAAACATGCTCCTGTGAAATTCCATTGTTACTTTTTTTTTCTCCTTTCCATATGATACATTATTCTTCCCCGCATTCAGAAAAACTCATCCTCAAGTTTTGTAGTGATGAAGTATGATGGTGCTGAAATTTTGAACTTATGCCATTCAAATTTAGTTTTTTAATGCAAGAAAGATGAGACCAAATAATCCAATTTTGCCATCATTCCAGTGAATTTATTGGGGATGAAAAACTCAGTGATTGGAATGTCTTGGAAGTCATGACATCCTTTTTTTTTGTGAAGAGCAGAGAATTCAACCACATTCTCATCCATTTCTTTGACTTTGTTATCTATTAAGAATTGATCATCGCATTCCTTTCAACAACCACAACAGAGTCAACTTCAGTTTCCTTCAAAAGATGTTGCCTATCTTCATTAGGAGCTCCAATAGGAGGAAAAAAAAGGCGGGGACAAATTTTTTTCAGCCGCTAATTGTAATGTTGACACTTCATGTGCTTGCTCTCCATATCCAGTTCCTTGATGTTGATAAAGAAAAGCATCCGTAGAAACCTTTAAAGGTAAAAGGTAGCATTATAGAGTCTAACCTCGAAGTCAATTCTGTAGTTGTCACTATAATATTAAAAGAGCATCTCTAGAATTGGTAGTGAAGAAAATAAAATCCTTTAGCTTTGATACCAAATTGATGTACAAATACTTTAAGAAGTTAATGATAAATTCACCTACAATTGGGTGTATAAAGAGTAGGGATGGCAATTAACCTGATTAAATGGGTAACTCGCCCTGATCTGCCGCTTCTGGGACAGGAATGGGGCTTAGAGGGGTCAACATGAATCAAGATTGGGACGAGGTTGGGGTTTGGTCAGCCTGCCCTGATTATGGTTCCTCTACACTACTTAGCACTATAGTGTGATCCCAAATAACACTTTGCTATGGGACAAAATGACCAAGGGAACCGAGAGCTTATCATCAAAATGAGACAATTCCATGATGATTTTTAATTAGCTGAGCATGAATCCCACACGAGAACAATAGTAAAGGCTTGAGGTTCCAAAAAATCTATAAATACAAGCTGTATGTGCTTTTCTTAGTCAATGTTGGGGCTGTTGCTCTTCCCTCAAGATTTGTACGTGGCTGAAAATGAGCCATGTAGGCCTGATGGATCTGAGTTCTGATTTTGAAAACTAGTTTAAATGTTGTCTGCCGCTGGTACCTTGCCCCAACCCCACCCCAACTGTTAAGTCTCGGGGTTGGGAGGGGTCAGCGTGGCATTCCTCCATGTTAAAAGGGGCGGGGAAGGGCTAACATGTACCAAACCCACTGTCACTTTCTCTAGTAGTGAGTTTAGGGTAAGGATAGATTCTAGGTTTAGGGTTGTAAGAGGTAAAATCGTAGAAGATAAGTCGTAAGTTTTGTAGAAAGAAAACAACTAAAATTGGTTGGGTTTCAGAAATGGTAGCTTGGTAGATTTGTAGAATGGAGGTTATCACATGGTGTATTAGCTTTCATAGAATTGAGGTGATCCCTGGTATATGTTGTTTGTAGACGAGATAGTTTTAGTTGACGAGGTAAGAGGAGTCAACTCTAAGCTAGAATTATGCAATGATAATTAGAACCTAGAGATTTTAGGTAAATAGGGTTAAAACAAATATATAGCGTAAATTTAGCAAATTACAAATAGGAATGAAGAGAGTAAAACTTGATGAGCAAGAGATACCTACGAGTGACATCTTAGGTCAATTATTCATAAGGAATGAGAGATTGAGGAGGATGTAATCCACCCAATTATAGCAGGATGAATGAAATGGAGGATTGCATTAGGAGTATTGTGTGATTATAGGACTCTAGTTAAGCTAGAAAGAAAGTTTTATAAGTTTGCTATAAAGCCTGCTATGATCTATGGTATAGAGTGTTAAGCAATTAAGAAACGTAGCAGGATGAAGAGCTGAAATGAGAATGTTGGGATGGATGATTGGTGTTATAAGAAAACATAGAATTAGACAAAAATGAATAAGGGGAAGTGAAAGAAGATGCATAAATTCGAGATAAGATGAGGAAAAGTCATTTGAGAAGGAATGGTTTGTACAACGTAGACCAGCTATCAGACATGTGAAGAGTGATTTGTTATATGTTAGGGTTTTAAAAGAAAGGACAGGATAACGAGTAATTTATGGTTTAATGGTGAAATTGAAGGCCAATAGGTAGAATTGGTACGACCATAGTGGTTAGGGTTTTGGGGCTAAAAGAGCCATCTATAGGAGGAGGTGAACAATACGTAAAGAAGTGTGTATTGTGAAAAGAATAATAAGGAGGAGACTCTAGGAAATTCACCTAGAACTCCTTATGAATGACCCTATAAAGTAATGATGCACAAAGCATCATACAAAGCTTCAAGAGTTTCACTACATTTCTCAAATCTTCACTTTAGTGAATAGTAAGATTACATTTGTATTTATTGGTTATTGGCTCTCCTCATTTTACTAGGCTAGGAGTACGACCAAAAGATTTTGAAATTTTGGTTCTGACTCTTATACTATTCTAAACCTAACTACTAAAACATAATTAAAAGCTGCTAAATCTGTCTAGAAGCATGCTAACCTATAAAATACATCCAAAGCAATTTGGTAAACATCCAAAGCATAGTGGTAAATCCCATACAATACCGGACTGTATGTACCGTCCCAACCGCAAAATGCTACAAGCAACACTTTTTTCCGTTCCAGCTAACTTTCCACACTGTTCCGGCTGTACTGCACTAATCTGGTCAATTCCGGCTATTTTGGACAGCCTCACACCATACTGGACTATTAATTGACAAGCAGCTTGTGGTCCCACTTCATCAAATAAATAACAGAATTTCTAAGGCTTTTGTAATTTTGTATTGTTTTACTACTCGCCGTAGACCTACTGCTCCAAAAAGGTACTTGAATGTTGAATCTCTCTCTTTCTTACTTAAATCATTGCATAACCTCTGACCAATCTTGTGGCTCAAAATGTCCTAACTAGACATCTTGTAGAAATACAATGGAAAGTGTTATACTGTTATCATGGAAGTGCCTTGGCTTTCTCTTCTGCATTTGAGTGTAATATTTTTCCAAAGATTCTCACAAAATGATGCTAGCAATTGCACTGCTTTTCTGCTGCATTACATGTTCCCATGGTTGCCTCTGAATAATGAGTGTTGACACTTGGTTGTATTAAAGTAAATCAATTTCTTTCACAGGCACTTATGTACCCTCTTCTTGTGGCGTGTAAATCAATAAGCAATTTACGTAAAGCTGCAGCTCAAGAAGTGGTTGACAAAGTTCGGCAGCATAGTGGTGTACTTGTGGATCAGGTGAAATAACAACAATAATAAGTTGGTGGTTTTTGCTGTATTTCGTTGATCTGACAGTTAGGTTCTTGTTATGAAGGCACAACTAGTATCGAAGGAGTTGATTAGGGTCGCAATACTTTGGCATGAGACGTGGCATGAGGCATTGGAAGAAGCCAGTCGCTTATATTTCGGTGAACATAACATTGAGGGTATGCTAAAGGTGTTGGAGCCATTGCATGAAATACTTGAGGAAGGGGCAATTAGAGACGACACAACCATAAAAGAGAAAGCTTTTATTCAGGTATTTTTTTTAGTTTTCGTAAAATTGGCCAAGATTTTGTCCCATACGGGACTTCCTAATTGTTCTGTGACATATAAGTGAAAAAATATATATCTTGTGTTTTGTGGTCTTGCTCTGTGACATATTTTTGTTACGTAGTCTGATCTACATTTTAAAATGCAATTTTAGGTCCCTTGGGACTTCCTAATTGCTTCTATATGCTACTGCCACTGTATGTTCAACCTCGAGGGTCATTTATATTGCATCAGACATTGTATCAAGAATTGGAGATCTTCTATAAATACTGAAACCTTTCAATTTTGAGAACCTTCATTTACATAGCTGTATATGACTTGAACATTTTATTAACTGTAGCACCTTCACATGAATTTCAGGCATACCACCATGAATTATTGGAAGCCTATGAGTGCTGCATGAAATATAAGAAAACTGGAAAAGATGCAGAACTTACTCAGGTATAAATGATCTTTCTACTTGAAGAGTAAAACTTTGGTTATGTATCTTACTTGTATTATTATTTTTTTTAATTGGCGTATTTTTCATTTTGTTTCTACGTTTGTTACTTTTTGTGATTGTCATGGCTATGATTAATGCTCAAGATTCGTGTGAATGGTATGAGGTCAGCCATACCTAATCTGTTCAATGATTGTATTCAGTATTTTTTTTCCCTCTTGAAGTTGTTGCCTTTTGCCTTTACTTCATCATCACCCTCACATTTGTTTGACGTCATGGTGTAATTTTGTGCTGTACAGGGACCTAAACCTACTTTCTAGGTTGATGCTCTTGATTTGGAGCCTTTTGCTTTTCGTAACTTCCTTTTAAGTAATATTTCTGCAGCATCCATTTTGGTGACGTTATTCTGTTGCACTAGGCAAACTGCTTAAACTGGAAAGATAACGTATGTGAATGTACTCCATGTCTTTTATATTATTGTTCTGGAAAATTCATCAACTTCTATGATTCAAATTTGATGCATATTTGTTATGATTTGTACCTATTTCCGTTGGATGTTTTATTATCTCAAGTGTATAATTGTATCAAATCAAGTGCCATTGATTAGTTCTGCACTCACAATTCATGCAACATGTAACACACAGGTCTGATCTGCGACAGTCCAACCCTCACAGCACCACCCTCACTTAACGTGGAATAATGTTCTTTTTCATACTGTATGAAATATGTAAATGCAATAGGTTTTCCTGTCGATGTTTGATATGTTTGAATTTACTTGCATGGCCGTAGGGCCTTGCCTAGTTACCTCAGGCTTCCAACTGCTCAGTTTTGCTATCTTTGTCATTGTCTGGGAGTTACCATCTTAAAGGTCATTTTTTGTTCAGGCATGGGATCTGTATTATCATGTTTTCAGACGGATAGATAAGCAGCTTCAAACTCTTACTACCCTGGACCTGCAGGCAAGAATCATGTCTGTTTTATGTTTGATTTACACTGGTTGCTTCAACACTAACCTGTATGCACTTTTGCATTACCAGTCTGTTTCCCCTGAATTGCTGGAGTGCAGAAAGTTGCAGCTTGCTGTTCCTGGGACTTACCGGGCAGGTAATATCTGAGTTATGGTTTGACGAAAGTCCATTGGAGTTAAATCGCATACTCAAGAATGCATTGGTGTGTGCTCTTTTTTCGTATTTCAGATTCACCAGTGGTGACAATTGCATCATTTGCACCCCAGCTTGTTGTCATAACTTCTAAACAGCGACCACGGAAATTGACAATTCATGGGAGTGATGGAGAAGATTATGCCTTCCTCCTGAAGGGACATGAAGATTTACGCCAAGATGAACGCGTCATGCAGGTTTTCCCTCCTTTCTAGTAGACTGTGCCTGTTATACTGTGTGCCAGTGGATAATGATGTTCTCCAGTATGCTATGGTTCTGAGGCATATAATGCTTATGTTTAGCAAATTGGTGTTGCATGTATTTTTTCTGTATTAATCTCCATTTCTCATTTAATTGGACTGTGCGTGTTGGCAGCTCTTTGGTTTGGTGAACACTCTGCTGGAAAATTCTAGAAAAACTGCAGAGAAGGATCTTTCTATTCAAAGATATGCTGTCATTCCCTTGTCTCCAAACAGTGGATTAATAGGATGGGTCCCAAATTGTGACACCCTGCACCAACTCATTAGGGAGTACAGAGACGCTAGAAAGGTCTGCTAAAGCTCATTTGGTGCTCTCTCTCTCTCTCTCTCTCTCTCTCTCTCTCTGCATTTCATCTAATTTGTTGTGCATTCTTCTGGTTTATAGATCACCTTAAATCAAGAGCACAAATATATGCTAAGTTTTGCTCCAGATTATGACCATTTGCCACTCATAGCTAAAGTGGAGGTGTTTGAGTATGCTCTGCAAAATACTGAAGGAAATGACCTGGCAAGGGTATGGTTCCTTTGAGGAGTTTATTGCATCTTGGTTCCCTCTCTCTCTCTCCTGTGAATTCTTTCCTCAAGTTGTTTACATTGGCTCTTAACAGGTCCTTTGGTTAAAAAGCCGCACTTCTGAGATCTGGCTAGACAGGAGGACAAATTATACTAGAAGCTTGGCTGTCATGAGCATGGTATCATTTCTCTACTTCTATTATTTGGATCTCTTCCTTTAAACTAGCAAGATCCAGCTGTATGTGGTTCCACAAAAAATCAACATAATATAGCTCCCCTGTGTGCTCTTATTTGTGACCTTTTTATGCTTGAGAAGTTTCCAGATACGAGAAATTTTGATTCGATTATGCTTCTCTTCTTTGGTTAGATGGTCCCCCTAGTAGCATATTTTAGGCCAACAGTTAGCAGACATGATTTTGGATAATTTGACTCATACAGTTCTGCTCAATCCAGGTTATTTCACTTTAGTAGATTAGTGACATGGGTCCTTGGTACATATTTGGACCCTATGTTACCAGCCAGCAGGTTGGGTGATTATAAGATATTGGTTTTTGGTTTCTTTAGTGGTCGACAAATGACTCAAAAATCAGTGTCTTTTTCCGTAATCTAGAAACTCAAAATCACTTGACATTGACAAATGTATACGAAATCACTGATAAGGGTGGCCCAACCATTCAAGTGGGTGTCAGTCTTGCAGTACAATGTGTTTTTAAGTTGATCATGTGTACGTTTGGCAGTTAGCCTTATCCATTCTCTGGCATGCTTGGTTTTGTGGACAACTTAAAATGAATATGATCTATGTGGGTCTTTTCATTTCTTCTTGTTTCAGAATTGTATTTTACAATAGGTGACGCTTGTTTCAGGTTGGTTACCTTCTTGGCTTAGGTGATCGACACCCAAGCAACTTAATGCTGCATCGTTACAGGTATTTTATGGTTGGAAGATAAGTGGTAGTATTTATGATTTAAGGTTTTATAGGTACTCATACAATAAATTATCTTCAGTGGGAAGATATTGCACATTGATTTTGGAGATTGTTTTGAAGCTTCAATGAACCGGGAGAAGTTCCCTGAAAAAGTATGTTGTTCTAGATTTTGATACTGCTGACAGAACCTTACACATGTGATGTCTATCGCATTAGTTTTATGTTAGGATCTCTGAGATGAAAGTGATAATGCAGGTTCCTTTCCGACTTACTAGAATGCTTGTGAAAGCTATGGAGGTTAGTGGTATTGAAGGCAATTTCCGTTCAACGTGCGAAAATGTGATGCAGGTTCTACGAACAAATAAGGATAGTGTCATGGCTATGATGGAGGTATAGACACCCTAATTTCCCGTGTGTTCTTTATCTGTTTCAGCGAGCTTGCTCTGGGCTAGTCTGGCTCAAATAAATTACAAATTAACTTCTACCCCAAAAAGTTTTGGAAATACCCTTGGAACATGTACTGAAAATTTTTACCATCCCACTTGTTTGTTAAAGGTATAACTAACGAGGAAATAGAACATTAATGCAAAACAAATTGTTTGTTAAAGGTATAACTATGAGAAAATAGAACGTTAATGCAAAACAAATTGTTCTATTTCACTCATATATCCTTCTTTATTTGGGTGGGGTCAGGGGTTGACTTGAAAATTGTGCACCATCATTGATAGTAAAACCATTTTGGTGTTGTTAATATCACACTATATAATGAGGAAGGCTAATTTTAGTTCCATCTGTTGTCAGGCCTTTGTTCATGATCCTCTAATTAACTGGCGTCTTTTCAACTTCAACGAAGTCCCTCAAATGTCAGCTATTGTGAGCGCTCATGTCCCGCCTGTTGTGAATAGTGAAGAAACTGCTCCAAACAGAGAGCTCCTTCAACCTCAACGAGGTGCTCGGGAGAGGGAACTTCTTCAGGTATAGAGAAATTCTGAATATCAAACATTTGTGCCCCTGTGAATCATGCTTACTGTTTCAATGGGTATGTACAGGCCGTCAATCAACTAGGTGATGCTAATGAGGTTTTGAATGAGCGTGCTGTGGTTGTTATGGCTCGGATGAGTAATAAGCTTACAGGGCGTGATTTTTCAACTGGTTCTTCGGTGTCAACCAACTCTATCCAACATGCAATAGACCACAATAGTTTGATTGCTGGAGATACTCGCGAAGTTGAACATGGTTTATCTGTTAAATTACAAGTTCAAAAGTTGATTCTGCAAGCTACATCGCCTGAAAATTTGTGCCAAAATTATGTCGGGTATGATTTCACAGTTTCTTCCTTGTCCTTCTTTAGGTTTATATCCATCGGTTTTACCTCATATATGAGCTTTATATTCTGTTCAAGTGTTTGCCAAGCAACAATTTAATGGGCATAGATTTTTCCTTTGTAAAGAAGCTCACTTAAATGGGGCAAAGCAGAAGTTGCAGCTTTCTTTTCTATTTGTAGTATACCTCATACAGAGTGGATGATAGAACCCATTACAAGCTTCTTGCCAAAATAAACTGTAGAAGATTTTAAACCACTAAAGTTCTAAACCATCTACTGAAATGCCGTGTCATCACAGTATAATGAGTCAAACAGGAGTTTGAACTAGGATATAGCATGCTTGATGTAATCTAGCTAAATTTTTGGTTTTAATATTTGAACAATCGCTATATAGATTACATAAATTCGTGACATTTCTTCTCTAGTTGCATTAATCCTTTGGTCATGAGATTGTGATCTATCTGTTCTTTGTGCTTTCTTTTTTATCTCCGCCTGAATTTTGGTTGAGTCATTGATAGAGAGGAATCACCTAGCCTAGCATTGGATTCTATTCCAGAGTTGTTCGATAATTAATATCCTATTTATTCTTTTTTTCTGAATGATTTAGTACAGTAGGAATGAGGAATCCTGAATCCGTGTGTACTCTATCGTGTACTCTCTATCAGAGTTACCATATTCAGATGGTTCATTACATCTTTGCTAAGGATGTTTGATGCTAGATGGTACATAACACCTGTCATGTCTGAAATGGTATCCGAACATGTGTCCAGGATTAATCACTTGCATTCTCAACCAAGTTCGTGTAAAAGCTGAAACTGCTTAGTTAGTGAAGGCGCCAAGCATTCTTCTTGCTCCCATGATGACAAGAGTCTTAACAGTTGCTATTTTTCTGTTTGTCACAGGTGGTGTCCTTTTTGGTAACTGGGAGGCTCGACCCGATTGTATATATCATGTACATAGCTGTGAGCTCTCGTAGTCTCTTTTGATAGTCATTTCCTTCTTATAATTTATTAAAATTGTGTATATGGCTGCTCCCTACCAAGGATAGTGTTGTTTTAGTAAATGTCCATGATGATAATAGATGAAGTTGACCGGTGTGAAGGATATCAAATATCATGTATCATACATATTCCAGGCGAAGAATGATAGTACATGTGCAATGTATCAGAGAGTAGAGTAAATCTTGGACCAAGCAATTTCTTCTGCAAAGCAATTAAGAAATTGAGTTTTCAGGTAGTCCTTGTATATGAATTGGTTTAATAATTGTACTTCCTTCGTTCTTTTCCCGATTGGACTTTGTGTAAGCAGTGCCTGCAGCATCCCTTTGCCTTGATGACAAAAGGAAAATACATATTGGTTTTAGCATCCTTTCGAAGTTTGAAAATAATGTGGAAGTACATATGGGAAATCACCTTTGATGCCATCAATCTGTAGGTACTCTCCAGATTTGCAGCAAGGGCAGCATATAAAAGTTCTGGTTCTTGTGTTGTCAAGTTCCAAATTCACTGACAAGCACTAGAACTGAATTACTGATAGAATGCCAAATGAAAATTCATTTGTTTCACTTTTTCTGTATTTTCAGCAGCAAATCACCGTTCCCCTTTTCTTCCAGAGCAACTCCAAAAAACTATCTTCAGGTTTATCTTTGCTTTTAAGGATCAGATTCTAGGTTTGCACCAAGATTAGATCAGAACAAAAAAAACTTGCATATCTGATTCTGAACAACTCTGAATGTTCGTTTGGACTCAAAAGTTGCAAAAGCGTAAAGGTACACAGAAAAACCCAAATGGGATGATGTCAATGGTACCACCAAAATAACGCTAATAACAGTTAAAAGTCATCTTTCTTGACAGAATGACAAAAAGAAAGAGACCAAAAATATGAAGTGAAAGGTTCAACTCGACCGCATTCTTTGCTTGCGCATGCATTATTAAATTTACACAAACAGAAAACCCCATAGTTAACGAGACCATATCCTCCTTTAGGAGAAAGGTACATAAGAATGCTCCTTCAACACCCCTAAGCAACTGGGGCGGCAAAATCAAATCCAATATACACAAACATATCTGCCCATTTTGCCTAGAAAGAAGCACCTGGAATGTAATTGGGTTAATATTGTACGAGAATCTGGTGCACGTGATAGAGGCTGGAGTAAAAGACCCGTCATACCAGTGGGCAAATATGGCAAGCTAAAATCCAGATCCTCCGATTTTTCAAGCAGTTTGAACCTGGAAGCAAGCATGATATGCAATAGATACGCATATCCCCGTTAAGTCGCAGGCCACTTCTTGTACTTGCTTTTCATGAGGCTCAGTAGAAAATCTGTAAATATATGCTCGTATTCTGGCATTTTCCCATACCCTGCAATGGTTCCAAGTGTTTCTTGGTTAACAAAAGGATGCATGCTTGATTCACTAACATATACTGCAACTTAGTAATGGTATTCTACCAAATCAGATACAATTACTGCATCAAACTCCCTGCCCGATGCGAGAAACCAAATGTATTTCTAGCATATTTTGCCCCAGTGTTATGTGAATGGTTCAAAATGAAAGGAACCCATGCCAGGGTCACACCCTATGTGACAGGTAGAACACCACCTACACCTAAAAAGCATACTTCCTTTCTGCATAAGAATTAATGAAAGCAATATGATTTTTTTTCTTTTACAATCGTTTTCACATTTTATAATAATAATAAAAAAAATGACAATCTGTGACTTGCTTAAAGGACTTCAAATGGAACAATAATTTCAGGAACTTCCAAAGTCATATTCATTATTTAGGCACAAAGCAGGGGATATGGCTTTTTCGATCGAGAGTAGTAATTTTCAAATCACCAACTATCAATACGTCCAAAACTTGATCATGCACTTTTTCATACTAAAGCATGACAGAAGTGCTTCCATGTGCCTGTGCCCCACAGTCACAGAGAGAGAGAGAGAGTCCAACTATGGTATTTTCGAGTAACCAACTCAATAGAACTAATAATCACAAATATCAAAGGAGAAAAGGTTTTCACTTGCCAGGGAAGTAGTTGATGTCAATAACATAGTATAGATCTTTAGTTCCCTTCTCTCGAATGATATCTATATTGAACAGCCGGAGACCCTAAAAGACAGCACAAAAATAATAATAATAATCATTAGTAAAATAAAACCACACACGCTGCCACTGCAGCAGACCATAAACTGGTTTAACGGAATGAACACCAGAAATTACCAATCGACAACGGAGCTTCTTTGCAAGCCTCTCAAGCATAGGCGGTGGAGGAAGTTCTGCAAGAACACTATTCAGTTAATGTAAGCAAAACCTATGAGGCCAAAAACCATTTCAACACAGTTCTTTGCACACATGAAGTTAAGCACCTAAGTCCTAACAGTGTTGAGATATTGAGGTTGCAATGTACATGAAGTTAAGCACCTAACAGTATCAAGACACTTGAGGTTGAAATGTGAGTATGGCTATATCTGCAGGACCACGGGAAGAGGAGGTTGCAGTGGTACTTACAGTCAAACACATCCTACATTCTAAAATCCAGCACTGAGAGACAAGGATACTAAAATTATTGAAAGAGAAGCTCAGAAACTGCACCAGCAACAGCAGGGTCTAGATCAGCATCATCCGCAGAAGCTGCAGCACCGGAAACCCTCGGGAAATGGAATACACCAGCTATTTTTGATAGCTCAGGTTTACAGACATCAGGTAGAGAGAAGCGCCTAACAACTTTTATAGTTTCCCCAATAATGTAAACCTTAAAGAGAACACCACCTACAAGAAGGCAAGTAGAAAGATTGATTGTGGTTAAGAAGATACTACTTTTGGCTAATGTAGGAAAGATAAGGCTCTTGCATTTGTGCAACAAAATACCGTGATTGACAAACTCCTGTACAACCAAAGGAGGCTCAAGTTTTGAGAGAGAAAATTGATCATAAGCAAGACACAGTTCATGGGACTTTGCACTTCCATCCACAACCAGTGGTTTCACAACTGAGAACGTCAAAGCAAAAGAAGAATAAACAATAGATAGTGAAGGGTCATAAAACATAAAACTTCCATTAACATCCAATTTATCCTACTGTCCCTATAGCCCCTAAGGGTAATCAACAATCACCATGGATCTACTTAGAGATTATGCCCAGTACAGACATTAGTCTTAGTGATCCCATCATCCCAATACGGTTCCCTTAGCCATATTGATGACCCAATAGGACTACACTATCCTCCAAACTAAACTACCAGGTGTTTCAGAACTTGAACCAGCAGCTTTACATGTTAAACAGGAAAATGAAGCACTGTAAAAACAGACCTAGAGGTAGTTTCAACCCAGCTTTAGTAACTTCATCAGGGATGGATAGAGGATCTTTTGTTATAACCAGTTGCCTCGGGACACAAACTTTTCCTACAAAAATAGTTGATAGACAAAATAATTAATCATTTACACAACGATACGAGTCAAGGACCAAAAGCTACCACACCAAAGCCTTGTACACATTAGCAATAGAATTACTATGACTCTTAAAATTCAACTTTGAGCAAACAACAATTAGACTGACATATATTCTATATTAGCCAAGCAAAAGTAAAATTATACTATTAAGTGTAGAGGAGATAAGTATTGGATTGGCAATACAGTGTGGAAACTACCATAGCACTCAGGCAAGTCCAGTGCAGCCACATTCTCAAGCATAGACTGACGGTTGTGCACAACATGTATGGCATAGGGCGGATCGAGAACGGTAACTTCTGGATGTTTTAGCCTGTAATCCTTCATATAAAAACAGAATGGGAGAGGTGAGAATGAATGCCTGCTATCAAGGCAAAAATAGTTTCAAATCCAAAGCAAAAATGATATATTGTAAGTAGGTTAATTTCCAGCCTGATCGTCAATAAACACTTGCCAAGAATCATTTAACGATCCAAGCAAAATATTCAAATGTCTGCCTCACAACATAACTATGGTAACGGGCAACATCCTGAACATTATTCAATGATGCAATATTCATTCAAATTATGATTGGTTTTTCAACTCATTACATTCATGACAAATTTTGCCCTACTTGTTTTAAAGGTTCTCAGGGGAAACAGTTCAGTTGTTGTATAAATGCAAATTATGAGAGAGAGAGAGAGAGAAATCAAGGCCAAATTGCAAGTCAGTCTACTCAACAGAATATCAGACTAACATCAACTTATGCTGCTGCATACTCTGACAACAACAAAGCAATTTTGGCATCGAGCACGTGAACAGTTACAAACACCTCTGAAGATCAAAATCAAAGAACTCAAACATCAGGAAAACTTGCCCTTCCACATTGATTATTGAAGCAGGGATCATACAAAGTAAGTGCAGCCAATTTAAAATTTGAGCTCTGAGCTATTAGTGATAACTCTTATATTCTCCAATTGAGACTGCACGGTAGCTGTCTTATGAAAAATACATACTAAAAGAACAGAAAAACAATTTAGTTTTGTGGTCAAAGTACCCACAAAACTACCACCTACAGCAAAGGTTGAAGTTCAAGCATGGCATCCTTTTTATGCAGAATGAAAGAAAGAGCTAGATGTGTTATTGTAGGCTTTATCATTGACTGTGTAGGTACAACAAAAAAAAAATGTTCCTCATTTATTCCTGAATTAATTACCAAACAGCACCAACATATTTCTCCTTTTCCATGCATAACGATATACGGGAAAAGGGTTGCGAGAGCACTTACTTCCAGAAAGCTCTTCGCATTTCCTGTGATATTTTGGATAAAAAGGTGCAGGAAAACAAAAGGGATATAAACTACGTAAAAAGCATTAGTCAGAAGCTAGAGTGAGTTCCATCCTTCTTTCGCCTAATTAGTGGGGAGATATTGATGTACGCGGTCAGCCATGAATAGGGGTAAAAGATCACCAGAGATACCTTCCAAAGTGACCAACCGGGAAGTCGCTGCCGTTTCTAGCTTTGCGGCTAACGAATGTGGGAATGAGTTCGCTCCAAAATGGGCTTTGATCAATATTTGCCACGACATTTATTATTCTTTCTTTCAGCTGTACAGGTTGACTTCCAATCCAACTGTGTAGTAAGCGATCCACCAAAAGCAACCAAAAAATTCCTTGGTGAATTGGGCGAAAACTTGATCTACGTACATACATATTATTCAAAAATATTGTCCTCTTAGTCATAAGACAAACAGTGTTGTTTGAACATCCTCTCTTTTTTTTTAACCCCCTTTTCTCCTTCCTTTCCCTAATCTTCTCTTGTGAGCTACTCATGAAATGGCAATATCCATTAGAACCTGCATGCTTTTTCTCAAACACCCCACCCCAAAGAAAGAGATGATAGGAAAAAGAAAGAAGACTTTCTCCTTCTACATTCTCTTCTTTCTTTCCATGTTACTGTCCTTGCAATGTAGGGTTTAATTGGGCTTCTCGCACGCATAGTGCTATGATCAGTTGTTAAGTATCCATGTAAGTACAACTCTTGTTTAATTACACAATTGAAACCAGACATGTTGAATACTGTATGAGAACTCAAGGTGCCCAGTCAATGTAATACCCCACTGTTATGAATGTTCACTTTTTTTGCTGATTTCCCCTTCCATTTACATCCCACATCTAACAAAGAATTGGTCTGTTAATTCAAGTGGAGCACACACTAATGTAAGTCCATGTGCTAATCTCAGTTAGGTGGTCCATTTCTGAATTCACCAAATAGCTGCAATATGAAGCCCAAAAATAGATACACAATCTCTTAAGAATGGATAGGGTGCCCAAAAATGCAACCCCACCAATAATGGATAGGGACCCTGAATAACCTACATCGTCAATTACTTCATTCATGCCCCAAAAACAGGCTAAGGTTTCCTAAGCCTGGTAGTCCCAAAAGGGCAAGTATGATCGCCATGTCTTCCCCAATCCACATCCTCACGGAGCCCTTAGGTCCCATTGGGGTTTTGATGTTTTAGCAATCCCTAGACGAAAGGAGATGGCGAATAAGGAATTATATTACAAAAATACCCTTGACCCAGAAAAACTCTCTCTCTCTCTCTCTCTCTCTCTCTCTCTCTCTCTCTCTCTCTCCAACCACTCAAACACCACTTCTCTTTTCTTTGTTGCATGATCAAAATCCTTTTTTTCCCTGATTGTTAGATTAGTACATTTTGAATCCTAGAATTTTCCCATTTCTTAAAAAAAGATTACAATACTATTTGCTAATGACTGAAAAGAACAACTCTAGTGTAGAGAGCTGTCTTCAATTTCTGGGTCAACTTCTGTTTACTAAAATCAACACCTTGGAGACATATGTTAAAATATGTTTGGGACTTGAAAGGACACCCTACAAAAATTTACTTTGAAATGGTGGGCTACATAGTAATTTATCCACCTCTGTCCCTCCTAGTATTGTGGCATTCCAAACATGAGATGGGATGGGAAAGGCTTATGCCACCTCTTACCCGGCTCCAACAAACAAGGAACACTATCCCGCTAGTGACAATCTATCCCATTGAATATGCTGTCCAGATGGTATCTCCTGGGACTAGGCCTATCTGGCCTTATATTGTCTGGCAAACAAAAGCAGCCTTAGAAAAAAATGCATTCACACCATATGACAAGTCATTCTCATGAATTCTTCACCAAGTGACGCCCAATAGAAGAAGGGATTTATGATCCTTGTAGAACTCTGATTCTAAGCATGTGAACAAGCACAAGGCCAACTGAGGATCATAAAACTCAAGTTCTAGGCTACCAAGTAAGTGAAAGTTAATATGGTTGGTAGTTTGTTTTCGTATGTTTTGGGAGGCCAACTGAGGATCATAAAGGCCATGTACTCAAGTTCTAGGCTACCAAGTAAGTGAAAGTTAATATGTAGTTGGTAGTTTGTTTTCGTATGTTTTGGGAGGCAAGGGTTTTGGTAATTCTAAGATTTGTTGAACATGGATTGTAGTAGTTGCCCGTGGTCTGATTTTGCATCAAGTTACCGGATCTTACCTTCTGAACCTTTAGAATTACAGGATCCCCTGTTAACCCAAGTCAGTGCTTTAACTTTTAATTAATAAACACAACACTACTCCTTCTTCAAGCACTCAACTTAGCAACCCAAATGGATGCAACCTGCCAATAATTACTATTCAATGCTCCTGTTCACAGTCAAAAAGGCTTACCTTTCATTGCTTATTTATACCCCAATCATCCAGTTCAGACTTGGAGCATCAGCTGCCCCTCTAAACCACTGGTAGCAGAAATTGAAACATGGAGTCAGTTTGCACATACCCTTTTCTTACACCATCACAAACCCTTAAACTCCAAATCTTCTCAACCTGTAGCCATGCCATACATAATCTAAACCTTGACACCCTCCTGAAAGCTGTCCTGCATTAAACTTGCCTCAACCAAAAGAATCATTCTTATTGTCAACTGTTCTTTTGTTTCTCTGCCCTACAGAATTCAATTGATGGCAAGAATATCACAGCCTGAAAGAAACCTATCTCCTATTTCTAATCAAGGTAAGAACGTACAAATGTCAAACGAAATAATCTCAGTGAATGGGTACTCAATCAAAAAAACCTTTGGACAAATAATCCAATCGGTATAGCAAGAAAAGACAAAAGAAGTAGGAAGAACAATGGGCAGTCTAAAATATTAAACAAAATGGAACGAGAGGGAAATCCAAAGAAATAGAACCATGAAGTATCTCTCATTGAAAAATCTTATTGAAAAATCCATCCTGACAAGGCATCCAATTTGAGGCAAGCTTATAGCACTAGCACTGCAAATCAAAACCTAACGAAGCAGCTATGGATTTAGAAGGCATGCTTTTTGCCTATATTTTCTCTAGTTCATGCTAAAATCATCTGATCAATGAAGAAATGCAACTGGGTACTAATTATATAAGAGGAAGTTGCATATTTGAATCATTGGTTTGTACTCTTTAGTCTTTAGTTGCTCATCAGAAGAGGGAAAAAAACAAAAACAAAAACAAAAACACGAGAGAGAGAGAGAGAGAGAGAGAGAGAGAGAGAGAGAGAGACCAAGATTTATACTTCAAGGATTAAAACATACAGTGACTTAAAATGGGTAGTATAGAGATCCAAGAAGCATTCGTATGTATAAGATAGATCTTGTACCAATAGAGGAACCCTCATATTAAGTAGTGAAGCCATGATTTTTCACGTCAAGATGCAGTAAGATAAGGCAGTTAAACAGGGATGAATTGCTTCGTAATTGAGAATCCAATGCTGAATCTCTCTTTTTTTCGGGATAAGTTCAAATGCCAACTAGTATCTTTGACTCTAACATTAAGTACTTTCTAAAATCAAACACCACAATTGTTGGGCAACAATGTGAAACTTTGTGGACTTCATCATAAAGAAACAGGTTCAGCAATTCAATCCGTTGTTAGCTCATAAATTCCATATAGAAAATGAAATATACAACTCTAGCTGCAAAATGTACCATGATCACAATTAAGTTTACAGCCCTTGTAGTTACTTCACCATTACTATCCATGGTAAACAATAATTTACAAGCAGATTAGTTCTCTATTATAACCACATCTTTGTTTCATTTGAAAACTGAAGTGAGTGTTCTAAAGACCACTATAGGTGTCTTCATGGAGCATCAATATCTTGAAGCTAGTGTATCCACTGTAATGAACTTGTTTAGCAAAATCTACATATGTGATCAACTCCCAAAAAATTTTGTCCAAAATAGCAGTTCAAATCAGTGCAAAAATTCAGTGAATAGGTAGTCAGAAGGTACCCTTGATGCTTTCTTTAACAGACATACTTGGTACTTAACAATAGGAATATACATCTGAGCTACATCCCAAAAATAAGCGATGGAAATGTGGTGTGATGGCTGTCCAAAAGAATATATTAAATATTTAAACTGTCAGTTCATTTCATTCACACACTTCTTAAGAGCCTCCGTTAATTATCTTATAATAACTGTATAACATAATCTGTAAAATGCAGTTAAAAGAGATACATAACAGTAACGATAACTAAGTAATCACTCACCTAGAGGTCCAGTTTTACAATGAATACGAACAATCCAACAAGGCATACCCAAAAAATGAAGAAAAAGTACCCTAAAATTGAGTGAAATATGCCAGATTTGTTGCAACTATGCTTAGCAACGCCTGAACAAGTTATCTAGATTGATCACAGAAAACAAAATCCTCACTTGTTTGATTTCTTGAGGGACCGACCTGATCATGAATCATGATGGAGAGAGCAAAGATTCTGCAAATTATGTTGGAAAAAAAAAAAAAGTTTTTAAGCCTCAGGAGATCTGGCTGTTTAACCTTCAGTTGACATCTGTCTCCAACATGAATAGATAGCATAAATTACATTCCTCCATTGGCAGGAGATAGAATGAATTCAAAAAAGCATGCCATGAGCCATGTAAACAGAATCCACACCCCAAAATTATTCAGTCTTCATCTTAGGAGATAGTACAAGGAGCATGATATAAGTTTGGATCAACAAACCTCAACAACCTGGCACCACTCCTTTCCTGACAACTGGAATGAACATAAGACCTGTCAGACATGATCTAAGCTACAAAATCATACATTCCCACCATGAAAAAGGAAGACGTATATAAAAGAACTTGTAACCTAGTCACAAATCATGACATAAATGAAAAGCAAAAATTGTACCCCTAAATACAGGCATCATGTTTTTTTTTTTTGAAAAAAAAAAAAAAAGTAAAAGAAACCAGGAGTTTCACAACAATTGGGAAGTCAGGGGAAATGAAGAAGAAAACAAGACTAACCTTATGCAAAACAACGTCGAAAGGACCTTGATCTGACAGTGGCCTGTTTCGATCAATGGCAACAAAGAATATTCCTTTATTTCTGCAATGAAATATGTACATAGTCAGAGAAGAAGAAACTTGGGCATTGACCAAAACTTTCCCAGGAAACATACATCGTTGCATTTTAGATTGTTAACATGTACATACACACAAGGCATGTATGTAATAAAACACAATACAAACTATAATAATTGGAGAGTGGAATTTCGTGATGAAATATTAACGCTACTGCAACTGCAAAGCAAAGTAAAATAAAAAGGGCAAGTAATTGTGCGTTTATGATATATAAAATCGGCTCAAATTTTTTAAAATACGTATATACAAATGTACATTTTGTTTACAAGTATCCGAAAAATCTCTAACATGCATACATTGACCATGCCGAAAAGGGAAGAGAAATACAAAGTCAGCAAGAACCAGAGATAGTATTGTGCACCCACCATGTCATCATGTGTCTACTTTGTAATTTCCAAAGAACCATCCAAGAAACAGCAAACACGGAAAGTTTGAGTAACTATGGGGAAATAGATATTATAAATAAGTTAGTAAGACAACGGTTGGTGCTATCATTTTTGCCTACAGAAGAAAGAATGAGAAATTGACTTTGAACATATCACTGTGAACTAGTTTGAAGGGCATATATGATGGAATATTCCCCTTAAACAAGTGGAAGGAACACCCAAGATTCCAGATACCAAGATATGATACTGGGGAAAATAAGTCAAACAAACAGTTGCCAATGACTCATTCCCAATAATTTAACCACTATGGATAAGGACACCATCACCCCTACAACTGTGGAATCTACTGTTACAAACAAATTGCGGAAAAACAATTGGAACTCACAGGCAACATCTTTGAGCCAACCCCAATATATGAATAACAAATAAATGTATATAGTCACATATACAAAAAGAAAGAAAGAAAGAAAAAAAGCTAATTGAAGAACATGAACGCACAAACCTGTGAACATTGTGGCTGCAGATATTGCTTAGGCAAAACTAAACAACAACAACAATGAAGGATGAAGAAAGAATTGAAGATCGGATAAAACATTATTGGCCTAAATTAAAGTAAAATGGAAGAACATAAACAATTAAAAAATTTGTGAAACTCAAACACAACAGTGACTTGATGATTCACACATAAATACACCAACACAAACAAATATATTTGCGTATATATATATTTATATATACAGATGATCGAGTCGAAGAATAACGAGCGATTGAATGGGAAGCGTTAAATACCGAGCCAAGCCTATAAGTTTGGGCTGTAAGAAGCTCTTCTTCTTCTTCGACGTGAGAGCATAACCGACTACGAGTTGCTGCGCCAGTGGGAAGCCAACATCGATCGAACAAGTGAGTGAGTTAACTTCGGCTTCTCTCTCCTCTTCAACAAAGTCCGAGATCTCTCCGTTCAACCTCATTACCCCAAGTCCCACGGTTCACAAAAGCCCTAGTTCACAGATCAAGCTAGGGTTTTCCTCACAATTCTATCGATTAAACCTTCTTTGGAATCAATGAAGAAATGTTCTGTTTCGCAATACAACTTTGCTTTTTCTTCTTCCTCTCTCTACAGTTTCTCTCTCTGTATACAATACATATGTATATACATATTTCTCTCTCTAAAGCTTTTACTTTCTCTCTCTTGAATTTTGTAGCGGAGAAATGGCGGAAGGAGAGTTAATATTTTTCAGTCGGAGCAGCGGCCGAGACTGCGAGATAGGACTGAGTGCGCAGAGCATTATTTGCGAGTAAATAAATGTGTAGAATGAATAAGATTTGAAAGCCTCGCTCAGTGCTTGTCGTTTTTTCTGCTGTACCCCTCCTATCTGGATTTATTCACATAAATGCCATTCATATTGGGAAATGGATTTCATTTTTTTACCATTGGTTGCACGACTTTCATTGTGTAAGTGACAGATGTCAGCATATGGAATAATCACGTGTTAAAAATTATTAAAAATCACATGTAATATTTGCCCTTAAAATTTCAACCACTATAATTTTGAAATAATTATCTTATAGGTCCATGCTGTTTCCTTGGCTATGTGAAATAATTTTTGGTAATTCTATATGTTTTTATTTTTATTCTCTTTTTTAATTACTAAAATAGATAATAACTCTTTATTGCCTCTTTTTCCGTATTAGTAGTTTTTCTTCTAACTTTCATTCGATTCAAATAGTAAAATTTTATTTTCTTGTAGCTTTGCAGAAAAAAATTTCTAAGTAAACATTTGCCCGGTGAATTTTGACTTTTTCTGTGACTTTTCTTTCGTTCATTCTACTTTATTGAAAATTTAGCTTGCAAATTTGCAGTATGCATAATGAAGTGCCCCTTTTAAATTCTTCTGCAAAGTTGAATCTGCATTTTTACTAAACTCTTTATTTTTGCGCTTTAACTTTCTTATGAATGTTTTTTTAATTGACATTAAATTTTTATTATGTATGAGCTTTTATTTTAAAAAATTAATAAATTTTAAAGTATGTTTAACTTTGTTTGTATTATGAGTTAGGTAGGAGTAATTGTTTCGTTTAACGAACTCAATTTACGTGACCTTCCTCCTTCAATCATTCTCTTACAAATTGTAAGTTACAATGTGTCACGATCGGCTTCTTCACACTCCATGACAGTTCAAATCTATGTCAGACTTATGCTAAACTTGTGCTTAAGAGTTGTCCAAACTTTGTCTAAGTATTACCTAAACAACGATCAAAACAAGACCAAGGCGTCCCAATTATAGCCCAAGGAGGCAACCAACAATACAGTTGGGTGGAGGCCAATTAACCTCGCTTTGGCCTATGTCAATTGTTGAGAATTTATACTAAAAGACATATTTTGTGTAATGGCTTTAGTATTTATTAATAAATTAGTTATTCCATTTTAATGAGAATCTGTACGAGAAATGTTTGCATTGTGTTATTTATTTAATAATTATGCATGTGTGTCTCTTGTCTATATAGTAGATGATTTGATGTATAGAGTACGACTTACACACAGAATATCAGATCATCGGTTCTTATGAAATATAAGTTTATCGTTCACAGTCTTAGATGGAAATGGACACGCCATCAGTAGGACTGTAGTACAAGATTTTAATAGGTCTGTCTTGATTATGGGGAATGGTATAATTCCAACTCTTTGCACTAGTACACTTTGTGTGTATTGAATAGGACCGTGTTGAGATAATTATTTTTATACTGACTATATAAAACAATTAATACCTCATGATTATTATGAGTGCTTATACTCTTAATTATAATGTAATAAATAGATACGTGCATGTAGTATTTATTGTTTTGATTCGCAGAAGAGCGAGATTATTTGTGGGTCAATAAACTCAGTAAGTTAGACAATAGCATTACGTATATGGTGAATATTTATTATTGATGGAATCCACGTCCCTGTATAGGGATTGATGATACCCCATTGAGGAAGCTTATAAGTTTTTATTATGTCAAACCCTGCAGGTGCATTATGAATCTGACATATCAAATAAGTTAAGTAGAGGTCTCAAAGAATTAAATAAGTTTATTAAATTTAATTGTCAGTAATTTAATTTAATAGACGGGTATCTGTAATCTTAACGTGGGGAGATGAATAAACATGTAATAATATGGAGCTCGAAATATAATTTCTAGTATAACAGAGAGTGCAATTATAATTCGTTAGTGGTATAAATTATAATTTACGTAAATAAGGATTAATCATGGTTGGATTAGGAGTCCTTATTTGTGTAGGAAGCCTTAGTTATATTAATCTTATGGTCCCTGTTGTAACATCTATATATACGCACTCTAAGAGCTGCTAAGGTTACACTCTGCACATAATTGAGAGATACACGTTTTTGTGAGGAAGAGAAACCCTAGCAACAGCGAGCTCACTCTCTGCAGAGCAAGGCATGTACAAGGAATACAACAGAAATCCGAATGTTGAGTTCGAGCGATTACTTCGTGCTTAGTGCTGATTCTTGTTATTTGGGATCAAACCAGAGAGATTTCGAAGGTATGATTCTAATCACGTAGATTAGGTTATGCTAATCAGATCAAAATTTTTGATAGTATGCGTATACATTATAGCCAGGTCGTGAAAAATTTCGTAACCCCAACAAATGACAAGGGTGAGGGGCGAGATAATCTCACCAGCATCCAACCATATCACGAGCTGCACTTCAAGGCCGGACTCATGATCTCATTTTTCAATCTCGTGCCAACCAAGACTTGTCTGTACATATTGTATAGAGTCTAGGAAGATAGGTTTGGTGTCGGATGCACGCGTAGATTTTTCCTTATCCAGGTATGCAGCATCCAAGTTAGTCATGTCCTAACCCTATCGAGGAGAGGTGTTGTAATTTTTTCGAAGTGCTAGAAAATTAGTTTAGAATCATATATAAATGTATGTAAAAAGGTTTCGTCAAATTTCTTGTAAATATTTTTGTAGACCCATTACGACTCCTCGAGAGAATGTCATGTTTCATTGTATCAGTTTTAAAATGGCTTAGAAAGCATATATAAGGAGGGGTATGCTCCTACCACCCTCCACCCTACTACTTCTTGTATGGCTTTGAGGCATGTCTTGTATATAATGTGAGTTATGTAATGATACTTTTATTAATGAAATATATTTATTACTTTCACCCATTATCTAAGGAGGTTGTTTGACGGTTGGCCTATTATACTCGATTCTAGCTTCCACATGAGATGATCCTCATTTGACTAGCTTGTCAGACGGAATTGACAAGCACTGCACGAGACTTATTTGTGATTGCTGAGTTTACAAAATATCGGCCCGTGGCACAATGCCAATAGGTCCCTCCTAGGTGGCATTAGTGGGTGTCCGGTCTCACTTAACCGAGAGACCTATTGACATTATAAAATTAAAAATAAGACCACATGGTTCTCCAAGATTGATATTAAGTAACTTTTCATAAATGATGCAAGTTCCAATATTGCCGTCATAGTAAAAAATAAGGAGTAGTTATAAAAACATCTCTTAAATTATAACTTAGCATCACTACCCTAAACTATAAAATAGGATGCATAGACCCTTTTAACTATCAATTTTTATCAACCTTCTGTTTGTAATTCATTAGAAAAATAGATGAAAATTTGTCATTTGACTTGCAAATGTTCACAAAAGTATGAATTTATACCTAAATTTATCCCTTCATATATAATAATTGTATAATGACTAAAATGCCCCCTTAAAATAACATATCATTTCAACTATTAGACAATTATTATAAAAAAATATTAATTTAATTATAAAACCATACTTTCATAAATATATACAAGTCGCATGATAATTTTTTTTATCTATTTTCCTAACATATTGCTATTAGAAGATATGATTGATACAAATCGACAACTTAGGAGTTAATATGTCACGTTTTAAAGTTTAAAAATAATTAATGATAGTCTAAAAGTGTTTCTAAAATTTCGCAAAAAAAATAAACAGATTGGTGCCTGCACATACGTGAGCAAAATGCTTAAAAATTTTCAAATATTATAGCTACAAAAATGATCCTGGCATGCTTTGTCGAAAATGTCATGGAAGTGGTATCATCTTCTCCTTATATCATGTACCGCCCCAAGGTTGCTTTCTAAATGTTTGATTCTATATTTATTTTTGGCTGGTTCCTGTTTGGCATCATTTTTAAAATCTCTGCTTTATATTTTTGAGTTCTTGAAAAAAAATAATGGAAAGTTCAAAAACACCATCATGTTTATTTTGTAAGGAAATAATTTTAAAAAATTCAGGAAGTAATCTTAAATTATTTCCTAAAACTAGGGCTTTTTCAAAAAATAAATTATAGAACGTATCACAGGTAACAGTTTACAAAACGAGTTTTTTGTATCAAATTTTTTTTATAATTGTTAGGTGATCAAAAAATAAAAAAAATAATCTTTAAAATTATGACTTGTGATCGTCACACCATGTAATGCCTATTATGATGCGAGTTGCGTGAACATTAAGTTGGAGAGAGAGTGCATTAATTTTAAACTCCATTTGGTAGCCAAGTGTAAGCATATAGCGTCCCGTGGGTTCGGCAACATAAAATCAATAGTATAAGTTTTGGTAGGCAAAAGGTTAAAACAATATTATATTTTTAGATTTTTTAAAAATAATATTATTCTCTCTCTTTGAAAAAATATAATATATTCAACATCTATTGATAAATAAATAATAATAATAAACAGAACAATAGAATTTAATACAATATGGGTATAAAATGAATCTTTGGAGACCAGACAGAATTGGTGGGGCTTTTGCTCACGATGGTTATGTTTTGGAGCTAATCGGATCAACTACCTTTTCTTTAATATGTATATATATATATATATATATATATATATGGTTGATTGATTTGAACCTACCAAAATAAATGTTTGGTGAAGGGTAAAGTTTGACAAATGAGCCAATTGTTCTTTCCCTTCGAACAGAAAACAAGGGGAAAAAGAACAGAATTCATTTCTCAAAAACAAACAAACAAACAAAAAAGTGGGATTTTGATGGTTTTACTGGATTTCCCTTGTCTCTTCTCCTTTTTATTTTGTGTTTGGTGGTTAGAATAATTATGTCATATTAGAATTAGATGTTCCTATTAAATACTGCCATCAACAACTTCGATTTTATACTGCAAAATAATTCAGTTAAGAGTTACTATCAAACGATGGTTTGAGTTTATACTCTTAGTCTTTAAGGGTCTGTTTGATTACACAAATGAAATCATTTTATTTTAAAAGAAATAACCAATTTTAAAATTTCTTGAAAGCAAATTTTATCGAAACTTAATTTTGGTTATTTCATTTTTACAACTAGACACATCTATTTTTTTAGTTCGTAAATGAGTGAATTTCAAATTATCAATTTATATTTTTTGTGACAACCAAACAGAGGGCACCTAAAGAGTAGTACCAAAGTGCATGGTTTTTTCATTTTTCACAACAATTATAGCTTGAGTTTCTTTATAAAACTATAGGTAAAAATATAATTTTTATAAAATTTAACTTGGAGTGTCATTGCCTGGCCAGATTGGTGAGAAAATTTGTAATTATGCAGTGGAAATGGGTATTTATATTTTGGTCCAACCACACTAATAGTCCCTACAATTTATTTTTTAGTCTTAATTTAGTTAATTTTATTGTAATTGCAACAATAATTATTTAACCAAACTTATATTTCTAAGTAATATTGACTTTTAATAAATAATTTCTATTAAAATAGTACACAACACAAAATAAATGAACTAGATAAGATTCAAAATTAATATTAATTTGGCAAAACTTAAAAGGAAAATTCTCTGTCTTAAATGGATGTGACATCAAAAAATTATTAGAAAACCTCAGCCATATTTGGCCCCCAAAATAAAATAAAAAAAGGAAAGTCTTATGTGAGCTTCTACGTGGCAAAAAAATATTGGTTTTCAGGCATCCGGAGGTTTCTGCCATATACGTACTGGATTCTCTCTTTGCCCGTGTGTTCGTTTCGTAAGTTTTCTTGGCCACAAAAGCAACAACAAAATCTCCCGCGCATGATAGGCAACAGCAACTTAACAATTCTAGAATACGCCCTATTGAGCGAAATTCCGCCGCTTCGTCGTCACTTGCACTCTCTCTCTCTCCTCTTCCTCTCTCTCTAGAAACTCTGGTCACGTACTCCTTTTGGCTTCCGCATATGGAATTCCTATTCGGTTGACTGCAGAATTCCCAAAATAACACGAGAAAGCAAATATGGCTTCTCTACAGATTCTGAAATCCAGCTTGTCTCCGTTATCAGTTTCTCACTCGAATTCCCGCCGGAAATCGTGCTGGTTTTGCTCGGAATTCATTTCCCAGCCCCGCAGTAGAAAGGTTCTCAACTTTCAAACCCACCGGAGCTCCAAAGCCTTCATCTGCAGAAGCTTTAGGGTTTCTTGTAAGCTTAAAGAAGATGACAACCAAAGCAAAGGTAAGTTTTTTTTTTTTTTAAATTTCCCTTTTAATGAAAATAAAGTAGTGGAAGATTAATTATGTAATTAACTTCTGGTACAAATTATGAAAGATGAACAATAATGAAACTAGGAAAATCATTGTTGGTTTAGTAGTCTTAAGGCTCTGGTTCATAACACAATTAAGCACAATTAAACACTAATAACGTGTTTGAATCAATAAGGAAAAAGGAAAGGGACAAGGGTATGAATTTAGAAAGTAAAAAAGAAAGTAAGAATTTGTAGTCTCTCATGTTATTCACTTCTCCCTCTCCTTTTCTTTTTTTTTTCTTTTCCCTTTATAAGCACGAGTTCCAAACATAGTATAAGAAGGCTTGGATGGTAGTGCCCATGTGTGAGATGTGGTGTGTTTGGAAGGAGCGGAAATGCAGTACTGATGAATAAGAAGTTTTGCCTGTTAATAGTTCGAAATCAATTTTGTTAAACACGTTTCAGTTTTGGTTGTCACAACAGTTTCGTGATCTTTAACTTTACTTGATTTTGTTGGTGATCTTAACTTTGGAGAGGAGGTATGTTTTGTACTACAGTTTGTGTATAGAGATGATTTTAATAAATTCATCTTTACTTATCAAAAAAGATTGCTGCTCAGAACCTTGTGCCTTTACCTAGAGTTCCTTTAATGGGTCTTCAACTGCATGTGGTTCATCTTTCTTAGAGCTAAAGAAAAGGGGAAAAAAAATAAATAACGTGGTCTGATATTTCCCTTGCTTTTCAGGTGAAGAACCTCCTGAGTCATTGTTTATGAAAGAATTAAAGAGACGGGGTATGACTCCCACTTCATTGCTTGAGGAAAGCAGTAGAAGCATCTATGCGGATGAGGAGATAAAATTTAAGGAAGAAGAGGGAGGGTACTCAAAAAGAAATGCAGTGTCAACAGATTATGAGAAAAGCTTATCTAATCAAAGGGAGCGTTCCATGGCGCTGAACAGTGAAGGACTTGAGGTTGGCACTTTCTTACTTCTATATTGTTCATTCAATTGTGTTAGCTCAAAGGTTCGATTGCATTAGAGCCTGATTGGTGTCAGAGATATATTCATCTCAAGCTTATATGTGTTCTCTGGAAGCATAGTAATTACTGCAATATCTTCTCCATGTTTCTTCTCAATGTTCTACAGCCCTTATTTGCTTCTAATGTCTCATTGCTTTGTGAAACAGTTTCTAGAAATGAATTTGCTTCCATTTTTTTGTTGACCCGTGATAAAATGCTTTTCAAGATTTATTTTTTCTTATAGTATTTGGAATTTTTCTTTTTAGATCTATATCCTTTGAACTTCAATGCCTTTATATGCTGTCAAACAAGATTACCTATGCATATAAACATGCACTTATGCATCTGCCATGCATGATAATGTACTAGTAATGTGATTGTCAATATGCTCATCTACAGTGTTGAACCGAATTTGACTTGATGCCAAGAAGTTGACACAAAAACTAATTCCAGGACAAATCAGTATGAGTTCATATGAACTAAAAGGGAAGACAGAGGAAACTAGGGAGACTTCTGAAATATGAAGAGAAAATTCTTGGAATGTTGCTCGAGTGGACTTAATTGAAGTTTTTATACGAATGAGAATGTTGACTCTGAATAAGGATTGCTTTGATTTAATAATTAATTGCCTTCTGTCATCGGTTCTGTGTATCAAAGTCACCCAGCATACGGAATACTTAATGGAATAGTCACTTTCACATGCATGATTGAATAAGCTTATACTATGGATTGTGATCATTTTCTTTTAATCTGAATAAACTACTTGTTATGGTCCGTTTACTTGCTCAGTATGGCTTGGATTTTTAAAAAAAATCTCTGTTTTATTAGCATCCAATTCAGGCTATGATATCTTAAAACAAGGACCCAACAAAGATGATTCTTAGATCCTGTCACTGACAATGATCATACAAATTTGACAAAGTTCCCTTTTCTGCAATTGTATCATGCTTGATTATACAGAAAGTTTAATTTATTATGTTAATTATCTGACGTTATAATTTATCATGTAGTGGCTAATACTTTCTTATCATGCCTGCATACTGCGTCAGTAAATTAATTCTACTAGTGTTTTTTTCCCCCTTTTTCACCTGCTTCTTTTAATTCAGGGTTTGATTCCACGGGCTAAACTTTTACTATCCATTGGTGGAACATTCTTCTTGGGGTTTTGGCCATTGATCCTCATGACAGTTGCATTCTTCTCTGCTCTCTACCTTGTAAGCTTCTCTTTGACCTTTGGGTTGTTTCATGACTTGTTTTGGTTAATATTTTTCCAAAATTTATGTTGTAATGCATTGTGAATCTGTTGTAAAGTTTGAAATTTGGAAGTTCTGTCAAGAAGTTGCTGTTGTCAGAAGGTGCATTTGAAGTTTAACCTCGATACTGATGTTGAATTCAGTGTCGGAGCATGTATGTTGAGTGATTTCATTGTGACTAGGAGCATAAATTCAACCAAACATGAAGGAAAGAGGAACATAAGAATAATTTGTCAGCAAATTTTACAAGTCTGGTTAGTTGCTGGAGTATGAGCAAACCAATAGACCCCATTTTTGGAAATTAGATTAATAGAAAGAGTGGTCTGAAATAGATATCTGTAAAAGAAACCTATAGTTATTGGCCAGAACTTATCTCCAATTGATTTTAGGTGGGCCTATCAGGACCAAATTTTGTGACACAAAAGACCAAAGGAGCATATAATTCATTGAGAGAAGACTTTGAGCTAATTTCTCAATGCCAGTGACATATTGTCGCTGACATGAAAGCAGGCAAAAAATTCAATTTAGACTGATCTGATTGGTGTTTCCTGGCCATATAGTATATTAAACGGTTAAGGTCAGTCGGTTCTCAGACTTGAAACCTAGGTTTCTTTCTTTGATATTAGAACAATTACTTGGCAAAAAATGCAAATGAGTATATTGGTGATCAAATGACGTGAGCTGTGATGTACATGCTTTTCTTAACTGAAGTGTGTGATCTTTGGAAATCTGTGTCATATACTGACTTAGATACATAATTTCTACTCCGGCAACCTGCAAAATCTAGATATGGGACGAGTATTCATATGAATACGTAAGATATAACTAAAAATAGGCTTTCATAGAACTAGACAAACTAGTATTGAACAATTGGAGGTGGTGTTATGTTGGCAAGTATCTACTCATTGTGGAAAAGTTGTTGAAGAAATCTTTGTGCCCTCCTGATGCTTAGTGTATATCTTTTTATTATTCTAAAAGTGGTCTTACTAGCATGCATCGCAATTCTAAGCCCTTCTACGTAGTTTCAGTTGGAGTAAGGAAGTTGTGGGAGATATCATGCACTTCTATGCAAACTTCTGAGGAATGACAATTTTTCTTCTTCTTTACTTTATACCCTTTCGTTCAATTTCCTTTCTGAATATTTGCTTAATTCCTTGATGCTGTATGAAGATTGATGTGAAGAATAACCTGTGAAGGGTGTTTCCTGCAGTAAGTTCTGTCTGTATATACATGACCCGTTGACCTTAACTTTTTCTTTTTTTCTTTCTATTTTGTTTTTACAAATGTATGGGAGAGTGTTTGCTGCCTGTTGCTGGGATATGCATTTATGGAGAGAGAGAGAGAGATTTATGCTGCGTCAACTGCTATGCAACCTTGGCTAGAATTTCATGAAGATGATTATCGATCATTTATTTACTTCGATCTTTGGCAGTATTTCGGACCATCTTTTGTCCACGATGGAAGCAGAACACCCGTAGCACCACCCCCATATGTCGACCCATATGCACTGCTGGAAGATGAAAGGATATCTCAAGCAGCACCTCGTGTAAATTGAAGGACAAACATCTTCAGATACCAGCTTCTTCAAGCTTCTGTTTAAGGTTTCTGTGTGTCTATTTGCTCGTCTTTGTTTTATTCTTTCCCTGCGACAATCTTAAAAATTAGGAAGAACAAGAATTTATCTTTTTTCATTTTATTCCCTCACCGAATCAGTTGGAAGACGTTATTATCCACCACAATTTGGATATGTATAGGATCTTCCATGTTGAATCCATGCCAATCCATATAATATGATTTGAACTGGGTTTGAATAGTTTACAAGAGATGTGCTAATTTATTTACAGTACATTTAAATTTGTAATTCATAAAAAAAAAATCGGGTACTCACTATGCAGATTCTCTCTTCTTTCTTTTTGCTATCTTTGGAACCTGATTTATCAAGAGAGAGAAAAAAAAAAATGGAAAAACACAGCGTTACTGTCTTCATGAAGTGTTTGATCAAAGATGTATGCATGCTCTCTTTCTTCAACATCCATCCTTTTAGAAAATTACGAGACACATAAAAATGGAGCTTCAAAACAAAAACAAACTCAGTTAAGAAAAGCTAAATCACTGACTTGTTTGATAAAACATATTCAATAGGACATATATTCTGGTTTAAACTGAATTTTTTTACAAACAATGAAGACAAAACAAGGCAGTTAAGACAGAGAATGAAAGGGCTTGTAGGCCTGGACAGCCTTGATGAGGCCTTGAATAGATCCAGCAGCGGCAAGGAGTGAGACAATCAAGCAGACCATGCTGAGTAGTTGCAGCCAAATCCAGTTGGGAGAAAACCTGCGAATCTTCGCCTGAGAAATGTACATCTCGACCGGAAAATACACAGTCAAGGGCCAGAAAGAAGCGGCGCCAAGAAGACCCACAAAATCGTTGAAGAATGGGAGTAACATTGCGATGACAGTTGTGAATATCACATATGTTGTTCTCCAGACTAACCGAAAGAGGTTGAAGCTCATAGTGCCCCCAAATGGAATGGAAACAGGGTATTCTCTTGCTATGAATCCACTTCCCGGCCATCGCTGGCGGCACCAACCTTCGACGAACCCGAAAATTGGCTGACAGAACACCTACATATATGTATTCATGAAATAGCTTATAAGAGGAAATTTGGAGAACTGCAATGCACTACAAGGACTCAGTTTAGCACCATACGAGGATAAAAATCTGTCCATAATAAACTACAAAAAAATACGTATAGAATTCCATGTTCGATCTTGTCCCGTATTTAGTTGTGCAAAAAGGGTTGTAATAAGTAAGACTCCGTATTCAATCTTAGGGATAGGATAAGCAATTAGCTCGGGATAAGGAATGTCCCATCTCACGAAAAGAACGTGGGATTGTTCAATGGCGGAGGGAGTATGTGCTCGGAGGACAATTGCACTCCCTCAAATTTAAAAAGTTACACTTTTACTATAGTTTTTTAAATTATTTTCAATTTAGCCCTTAAAAATTTAAAAATGCCCCCCTCAAATTTTTAAATATTTTATTTTTATCTACAATTTTAAGAAATATTTTCAATTATCTTAAATAGTTATTTAGCTTTAAAAATTCATTTACGTACATAAATTAGTATATATTATACATATAGATGAAAGCCATATGTTCTATTAGTGGCTATGTTTTCTGGCTCTGCCACTATGCATATATTCCAAACTTGGCAAACAAGAACATGATCAAGGGGCCATTAATTTTCATTATAGACTAAACATGTGTTAAATGTTTACCTGGTAGGCTCCAACAAGATGAACAACGATGCACGTGTTTGCAAAGTCAACAAGCCAGAAAGGTTCATAGAAACCGAACCCAGTTAGAAAGTTCCCTGGTGCCTTGTTCCCAAATGCCGCATAGCCCACAAGTCCACAGGACATGTAGAACGAAGTACTGACACAGATTCCAATGAAGGTAGCCTTCTTCATCACTGCATTCTCTGGTGGGCTAGATTTCAATGTGTCCTGCAAATTCGTAGAAATTCAGTTTCACTAACAGGAGGAGGACTTCCAAACAAGACTTTATATATATAGACAAGCTATACATGGATTGGCAAAGGGATGAAATAGCTTGCCTGTATCTCGATAAGGACATTGGAGAAAGCATAGGCAAATGCGATGTCTCCGAGGGCTTGGAAGGTTTTCCAGATTTTCTCTGAACCAGTCATTCCTTCTTCTCCAATGGGTATACCCGTTAGACTTGTCTCGACATGTTTCTCTCCTTGAAAATAACAAGTTGTTCCATATCAGACCTGGTTATATTATAGATACATACACGCAACATATAATGAGAATGACGAAGACCAGTGTTATGTGGGAAGATAATTCGTCCCAAGAGCTTAAACTATTAAGAAGTAGGCGCATATCAAGCTAACACGCCTAACACGTGACCTGTGAGTGGAGAGGAAAACAAATAGAAAAAACAAATAGAACCAGATAACACATAGGTGCTATGAAACTTGACCTCTTTAAAACGAAACTTTAGTACCGTGTTAAGTCATTAATTATCTCAAAAACTTCAGCTATTAGGAAGTGGGTATTTATTTATATCAAGCTAACATTCCTAATTCACAAAAATGCTTCAAAGATAAGGTTATTTTTAACTTTGTTGCCCTGGGGCCTTCCTATTGGGGTATGCTCCTCGCGCAGCCGAGGAGGGTTTGAATCTCTCGACTAACCTTGAGCATGGTCCTCCTCAATGTCACCAGGATTGCCCTGGTGGAAGGGTCCAGTTGGCCTACTTGATCCAGTCAAACCGGGTCTGGACGGGCCAAAAATTGGACCGATTTGTCAATCTCTAGGCCCAGCCACGGCCCTAAGGGGGGTACTGGGCTTGGGTGGGTCTCGAACTTAGACTAGGCCAGGCCGGGGTATGTTACATTTTGTTACTTTAAATTTATTAGAATTATTAACCTTCGTCTGGTTCTTGGATCCGAGCTTCGGCCCAGGCTTAACAAACATACTCCCATGCTCACATATAGATGGTTCGGGCTTGGATTGGCCAGACCTATGGTGGGTTCAGGCCAGGCAAAGCCCAATGGCTCGAGCCGGGCTTGGGCCACCCATGAGCCAATATTACACCACAAGGCCCAGTACGGAAAAAAAAAGCAAGTGAATGCCATAACATCAGCCATAGAGAGATATATTAGTACACAATTTTTTTTTTTATAACAGCACATATATATATATATATAATTTCTTTGATTCATTGTAGTACTGACCTGCAAATTTGGCAATGGCAAGACCAAGACCAATGGAAGAGTAAGTGAATGACATAACAGCAGCGATGATAGAGAGAACGGAAAGCTCGTGAAAGTTGGGTATTTGGCTGAGGATAATCTGTTTAACCCCAAAGATGATCATGAAGGGATTGTTTGACGTATGACAACCCGCTTTGTGGCCGTGCTTATGGAAACAATTGGATCTTTTAATGGCCCTATTATATATTTACAGACAAATTTCCAACAAAAACAAAAAATCAGAGTGCTTTGATATATATATATATATATATATATCTGGAACATCAATACCTTATGGAATAAATGAAGTTTATAATGCTTACGCCATGCTAATAGCTGTAGTGATTGTGTATCCAACTGTTACTCCAACAAGATTCGCATACTGAGCCACTCCGCAAAGCTGGATTTTGATTCCTCCTGTGTACATAAACCATAAACATAGAGAGAGAGAGAGAGAGAGTCAATCCATAGTTTGAAGGGAAAACCATATTATTCTCAACTAAACGAATTAACAGCCTGTTTGAAACTTGGGAGAGAGAAAAGAAGGAAAAGTGTTTTCTCTTTAATGTTTGGTTTTGAAAAAAAAAGTAAAGGAAAAAGAGAGAGAGAGAGAAAGAGAGGGAGCTACTATTTTCTTCTCTGTCCCTTTTCTTTCATTTTCAAGTAGAATCAATCAAGAAAAGAAAAGAAAATGAAATATCTCCTTTCCCTCCCCAAGTTCCAAACAGGCTGTAAAAGTCATTTTGTTTTGAAGGCCCATGCATGCAAATGGGTGGTGCCTGAGAAGGATATTACCTTCTTTGGAGAGAGAGAGAGATCATATTTCTACTAAAGCAGTGGAAACAAAATCAAGAGATTGAATGGCTGTTTCAGCCAGCATCTTTAATGTGATGCATGTTATAGCCTTTCAAATATCAAGATTTTTTAGAAAGTGTGATACTTATCAACCTAAGCTTCTTACATAAATACATTTTCACGCTTATAGATATAAATATGAAAGATGCCATATAATGTAATTTTACTCAAATGAACCCACATTCTTTTCCTTTTCTTCAACAAATTCAAGAACCAAACATAACGTAAAGTTTACAACTTAGCTTTTGCATATTTGTGTGTTAAAATGGGTTGTGCATAAAACATTTATTTTGAATGGCTTGCATTATATGTTAGATCAAAAGGTGTCAAATAACAACTCATAAAGCAGAAGCAAGGCCACTTCTAAGAATTCTACCTTAGTAATCCAATTTGATGCGTGGAGAATAGTTATAAAAAAATACACAGAGAGGGAGAGAGAAGGGTGCTCTGCGTGGTTCATGGATTTGGTGCTGGAAAAAGAAAAGAAAACACAAAGAACAATTACTTTCTTTGTGTTTTCTTTTGGAAAACAATGAGGAAAAGAAAATACCTAAGGGGCATGCAAGGAAGACCAAAAAAACCAAAGAAGAAAAAAAGTTTTAAACCAAAATTGATTTTTTTTTTTTTTTTTGGGGTGATGAAAGCAAATACCAAGATTAGCTCTAACAACATCCATGTAAGTGTAGCTTCTGGTGCCTGTATCAGGGTCCCTGTAGCAGTCAGCAAGCAGAACAGAAGTAAACCAAGTGATGAGAGAGAAGACTATGAGAGCAATAGGACCAGCAATCCATCCCAACTGAGCAATAGCCCATGCCAATGACAACACCCCAGACCCAATCACAGCTGTTATTATATGGGCACTTGCAGTCACCAAAGTACCTTCAAAATCCAAACACCAAAACCCCAAAAATTAATTTACCATTCACAATGAAAGTGAAGCTCTTATGAAGGAAATGTCAATTACAATTACATACCAGTGCGTCTTCTGCGACCATCATCATCAAACTTCTCATTAGTATCATCAATTTCCAGAGCAAGGCTTCTACTCCTCTGCATCTCTCTCTCTCTCTCTCTCTCTCTCTCTCTCTCTCTCTCTCTCTCTATCAAATTTCCTGGGACAACTCTCCCTCAGTCTAGCAAGAGAAATGGTATAAGAAGAGGTGGTAAGTGGTAAGCAATAAATAAAAAGGGAGTGGAGTGTAAGGGAGAAAGGTAACTGTTGCAATAGCCAGTTCATTTCTTAGGACACCTCAAAAGAGTTACCTTATTCATTCCCAACCCACGTGATGCCATTCAATTATATTACTTCTTTCCATTTCAAAACAAAAATCTTAGACTTTTCATTTAATATGCCTAGATTACCTTAGATACAATATGTAAAAATGTGTGTGAACAACATTAATAATATAAGTCAACGCTGGTTTCATAGTCATACAGTGATGCACAAATTTGGGACAGTCAATGCATGTTCTCACCGATTTAAAGAGAAAGAACAAAGATTTATTACACATACAATAAAGACGGCTGAATTTCAAGTAAAATCCAACATTCTAGGTTAGAGCTTTGGTCAAAGAGTAATGTTATACAACCAGAATATATAACCAGAAAATATAACCAGAATGATGTGGTTGAGTTGTGGCCCTATCACTTTAAAACAAAGAATCTACCAAGATGCATTTTAATTACAAAACTATCACTGTCACATCATTCTGGTTCAAAATTCTGTACAAAAATTATAGAAGAATAACATTTTCCTTAATTAAATTGTGTGGCACCATGTGATTTAAAGATCAATGAAGGTTTGAAATGGCCACAAGAGAGTAATTACCAGTTGGAGCCAATTGGTCAAAGCAGTATTCCTTGTTTCTATTTGAATTTGGTTCAACAAATTCAATGAAGTTGAGGCCACCATATCTCGAGAAAAAGAAGAGAACAGTGATTAACATTCCAATTGTACTTCGCAAATGACAATAATAATAAATGAGAATCCAGAATCACCTAATAATAACTGCATTAACGTTGTGTTTGGATCTTGATTTATCAAGGAAAAAGAAAAATGAAAAGGAAGTGAATTCTTTATCCATATTCATTTTTTATGGGTATCTAAAAAAATTGAATATGTAACAAATTCCTATTCATTTTTCTTTTCACTTAATCCAACCAAATAAAAAAATAGCTTCTTTTACTTCATTTCTTGAATTATCTTTTTCTTTTTGACTTCTCTCTATAAATTTAAAATTCAAACAAAGCTTGAATATTAAAACTGTGATATTACATGTATCTTATCAAAAAATCACATCCCAGATTTGCAGAATCTATTTAGTCAAATCATCTACTGAGTCAATTCTTGGGACAAAAACAAGGAAACCAAACCTTGTATGAACAAATGAACATGCTTGCTATAATGAAATATTAGCAAACTATCATAGTTATTCAATTTTCCTTTGGTGGCTGATAGAATATCCAAGTCATTTATTATTCAAATTGACTACAAACTTACACACACCCAAACAAAAAAGTACAAAGACATGTAATAAGGAGGCATGTGAGTGTATTTATTTAGGACAAAGACATGTAATAAATTGTTTTTCCACTTTTGCTTGTAATTCCGTGTTGTTTGGTAAAACATTCCCCCTCCAGTCCTTTTGCTTTTTCTTTTTTTACCTCCTTTTTTGGCAAGCCTATTTATTAATTTCATTTGTTTTATGAAAGCATTGGAGTTTATAGTAAGGAGTTTTTGGCTGTCCCTTTTCCCATCATTTATCCCTAACTTCCATCTTTCACACTCTCATGCGCGTCCGCACTTGCATGTGAAAGCAAATTAAGCTGTTCAAGGTTTGTGTAACTTGGACCCAAAAAAAAAATGTTTGGGTAGAGATTTATTTTCTTGAGTACTTGCAATCAATTTGTTTATTTATTTAAAATTTTAATTCTTGAACAATGGATGCACCATTTCACCTGCTGTGAAGAGCACACCTTGCCAAGAAGAAACCATCACTGACTAAAAAAAATTTTTTTTTTTCTTTTATAGAGATTTCAAGATCTAATTAGGATATGAAGGATATATGGAATATGTTGCTTGGCATCCTCCTTACAATTCATAATCGGAACCCCAAAGTAGGAGAAGAAAAGTTATAAGAGAACTGCTAGGGTAGGAGCGGTTGGCGGTCAAGCGCGGTCTGATCACTACCACGTCAGCTCAGGCTCACTAAATAAAAGAGGCTCGGGCTGACATGGTCGTGCCTGCTCTTGGCGTCTGTTAAGTTATATTTATAGAAAAATATAATCTCACTCCCAAAACTATATCTTGCATACCATTCATCTACTCCGGTGCACATTATAATCTTAATTGAAAAAATAAATAAATAAAAGCTAACTTACTTTTTCTAACCTCTTTTGAGTTTAATCAAGAAACAATCCTTTCCCTTCAGTAGTGAAAGAGAAAGAGGTAAATAAGATTGTTCAGTGGTCACGGCGGTGGTACAATATTAGGACCAGAAGGTATATCTTACAAGAAATTTGTTCAGCTTTTCGCATGAACTTTAAACACTCAAAAGTAGAAGGAACCACAGAAACTGCAAATTAACTGCAGTTCACCTTTTTTAAACTTACTGACAGTTCTCAGAGGTTCAGCCTCCCCTTTCGCTTGTGCACCAATGTGTTTCCAAGTTTCAGCTGTTGATTTTTCTCAAACTTGGATTAGTTCTTTGAACGGGGCAAAAATTACCACACTTTGGGACGCTACTCTTAAATTATGCAGGGCTTGGTACACAAAGAAATTGCTTTAGGTTGATAGTGCTAATCCTTTTGGTGAGGTGAATACTAAAGCCACCTCCAGTTGCCTGATCACTTTTGGTTTAAGTGCTGCTTGCATTTACGAGAAGATTTTCACATATGGATAAACATTTCTTGCAGATCGGGCAGTATTGCATGGCAATCTGAAATGAAAATAGACCTTAATAAGGAATGACGAAAAAAAGAAAAAAGGATAATTACATTTTGTCCCTTTATGATTGAGTCAAAATCATAAAATCTCTTTGTGGTTTAAAAGTGAACACATAACTCCCTGTATTTTGAACTTATTTACAAAATAGACGGAAACTGTTCGATTTAACAAGAATTCTATTATACGAGTATTTTTATCATTTTATCTCTCTAAATTAGAATATAAAAAATGTAATTTAACTCTTTTATGCCAAAATAAAGACTTGTCTATCGAGAATTTTTTTATTATTGTACCAAATCGTTTTTTTGATGTTTTAATTTAGAGAGATAAAATGATAAAAATACCGGTATGATAAAATTTCTGTTAAACTAACGGCTTTCATCTACTTTGTAGATAAATCCAAACTACAAAAAAGTTATGTGTTCACTTTTAAACCACAAGTTATTTGATTTTGGTTTAAATTAAAAGAGAGTAAAGTGTAATTACCCAAAAAAAAACATACCTTCTGCAGATCAGCTTCAGTAAGTTTGTTTTCATTGTATCAGTTGCCAGCACCGGAACTAATATCCACTTGGTCCTCACCCACCTACATTGTCAAGTAAGGGTCACAAAGGAGCCAGAAAATTCGAGAATTGAACCAACTCGACATCATTGAGTTAGTTTAGTTTGAGTTTGTCAAAGGTTCGGTTCGTTTCTAGGCCTAAAAAATAACAAAATGATAAATTCGGTTCAGTTCATGAATTTATATTTTTTGGAGCCGAATTGAACTTAAACAGTCTGACCTAATCTGAGAACCGAACCAAAATCCTATCTATTCATGCAATAAAAGTTTGTATATATGTCTTTAGATCATTGTTATTTGTACTTTATTATTGTTGATATGTGTTTACGTAGTGTTATTTAATTATTTTTAAAAAATTAAAGATACAAGATTATTCTAATTTTTTATTTTTAAATAAATAAATTATGTTTTACAAAAAAATAAATAAATCCAAACCGATCCAACCCAAGGCAGACCCAAACTTACCTAAAGTATAAAACTGAACTGAACCAATTCCAACCAACTCGGGTTGATTTGGTTGGTTCTATAAGGGAATTGGTTTGATTCTAGATTTAAAATTTTGAAACTGATCGAGGATCCATGCACACCGCTATCGTCAAGTGACAAGCATCCAGTGTTTTTGCAGCAGTAACCGATGACAGTGGTCTGGTGCGTGGAACAGAACTAATATAAACATCTCAGCGGCAGAACCCAACCGTTGGGCATTGCCGAATTTGGTAACAAAAATCTCCAGCAACGCAGAACATGATGTAGCTTTCACGTTGGGCATTGCCCTCTTAAAATTTGACACCACAGATCAGGTATCATCGGCTTATGAAGCTCACCAAACCTGTTGCCTTGACAACTTCATGACTGCATGTGACGCTCCCTATATATCTCTATATATACTAGTACAAAATTCATGCAAACAGGGAGACGAAGGCCTATCAATGTACCCCGGTCATGAAAAGATAAAACAAACCAAATACTCATATTAATACCAAACAGGCCAAATTTAGGATTAATATTCATGGAGGATAAGAGTCATCACTTCTCAACATTGGAGTTAGAAACAGAGGCTTCAATACCACAAGCAACACAACAAGCTCTAACACACAACATGACATCAAGGTCGTTAAAAACATAAAAAGATAAACTGCCAGAGACAGGAGGTAAACCCCTTCAGTACTCGTCCCCTTCATCACCATCCTCTCCCTCAGCCAACTCAGCACCAACCTCCTCATAATCCTTCTCCAGAGCAGCAAGATCCTCACGAGCTTCAGAGAACTCTCCTTCCTCCATTCCCTCACCCACATACCAATGGACAAAAGCACGCTTGGCATACATGAGGTCAAACTTGTGGTCAATGCGGGAGAACACCTCAGCCACACTGGTAGAGTTAGAGATCATGCAGACAGCCCTCTGCACCTTGGCAAGATCACCTCCTGGAACAACAGTAGGTGGCTGGTAGTTGATACCACACTTGAATCCAGTGGGGCACCAGTCAACAAATTGAATGGTGCGCTTGGTCTTGATAGTGGCAACAGCAGCGTTCACATCCTTGGGCACAACATCACCCCTGTACATCAGGCAGCAAGCCATGTACTTGCCGTGGCGGGGATCACACTTAGCCATCATAGATGAGGGTTCAAACGCACTGTTGGTGATTTCTGCAACCGAGAGTTGCTCGTGATATGCCTTCTCAGCTGAGATGACAGGAGCATAAGAGGAAAGCATGAAGTGGATCCTGGGATAGGGGACCAAGTTTGTCTGGAATTCAGTTACATCCACATTCAAGGCACCATCAAACCTCAGAGAGGCAGTCAAGGAAGAAATCACCTGAAACCCACACATGATATTATATTAGAGAAGTCCATCAAGGTAATTCAGACACAATCCTCCAAATCTCATAAGTGAGGTGAGAATATGTTACCTGGGAAACAAGGCGGTTCAAGTTGGTGTAGGTGGGACGCTCAATGTCAAGAGAGCGCCTGCAGATGTCATAAATGGCCTCATTGTCAAGAAGCACAGCAACATCTGTGTGCTCCAAAAGGGAATGAGTTGAGAGAACACTGTTGTAGGGCTCAACAACAGATGTGGAGACCTGTGGGGAGGGATAGACAGTGAAACCAAGCTTTGATTTTTTGCCATAATCAACTGAAAGACGCTCCAAAAGAAGGGAGCCAAGACCAGATCCAGTGCCCCCTCCAACAGCATTGAAAACAAGGAACCCTTGGAGGCCAGTGCAATTGTCAGCAAGTTTTCGGATGCGGTCCAAGCAGAGATCAACAATCTCCTTCCCAACTGATAGGTAATTTAAAAGCTTTAGCAACTACTAAATGTCCTAAATTCATAGAAGTAAAGTGCTAGACAAATACGTACTTGTGTAGTGACCACGTGCAAAGTTGTTGGCGGCATCTTCCTTGCCGCTGATCAATTGCTCTGGGTGGAAGAGCTGGCGGTAGGTTCCAGTCCTCACTTCATCTATGACAGTGGGTTCAAGATCTACAAAGACAGCACGGGGGACGTGCTTTCCAGCACCAGTTTCACTGAAAAAGGTATTGAAGGCATCATCACCTCCACCAATAGTCTTGTCACTTGGCATCTGGCCATCAGGCTAAAAATATGATGATAAAATGTCAGGGATCCGTTAATCATGCCAAAAATATGGAGGACAATCAAACTTGATTAAAATCTAAAATGACATATAAAGTACAGATTGCAGAAGATAAGATTCACAGTTTAAACCAGCATTTACAGATTCCTGCAAACCCCTAAATAAGCATCTGCTCATAATTCACCACAAAGGGAGAAGACTGACATTTACAATTCATTGAATGAAACAAAATCAGCGAACACTAATTCCACAAGTGTGTTGTCTTATATGTCTACTGGGCACATGTGCCTTGGACGTATAGAATAATTAACCAAAATCAGCAGCCCGTTATTTACAATTCAAGAATTGAATTGTCTTCCCGCCAAAAAGGGAAGAAAGAAAAGTAACAGGCTGATAATTCAAGTGAATCTAAAGAATAAATCTTTCAAAATCAGGTGCAAAGAAACCCGACATGCAACGTCCTTTTAAACCAAGCGTCAAAAACATTCATTCGGAATTACAGATCTAGAGCACTGCAAACTAAATGCAACAAACCCAAATCGACTCCAAATGATCATAAAAAGAACGATGATCATGATCCATATTGGCAACTACATTCAGAATTAAGACATTCTTATGGAAACTATTTTCATAAGAGATCCCCATACTCTGAGTCAAATTAACAGATCTAGGGAACATCATAGCTATTCACCGATATATATACAATGCCCTTCACAAATTTTACATCTCCGTATCCAAAAAAACCCCAGATCTGACAGATTTTAAAGCACAAAAGCAAAAGAAAAACAATCATTACCCCAAATTAAATTTCTAATGAATAATTTTCGTGGCTCATTGAATGCATCAAAAATTGAAGATCCAGTGAAATTTCAAACAATATGCAACAAACTCTATATCTACATCACATTATCAAAAACAAAGACAGTTATAGTTCTTATTTGGATTTTTCTTCTATTATGATCTAAGTCGTCAATGAAAGTCGTAACTTTTTACTCAAATATGAACAGATCTGACAAAATAACATACATTTTCAGCAATGTACACATTCTGATCAACAGATCTGACAAATATCATACATCTTAAGCAATATAGACGTATATATATATAGGGAGAGAGAGAGAGAGAGAGAGAGAGAGAGAGAGAGAGAGAGAGAGAGAGAGAGAGCAGGGGAGGTACCTGGATGCCATGCTCGAGGCAGTAAAGTTCCCAGCAGGCATTGCCGACCTGGATACCAGCCTGACCGATGTGGATCGAAATGCACTCTCTCATTTTCGCTGATTGGCTGGAGAGAAAACGCGATTATAGAGAAAGAAACCGAGGTGAAGAGAAGGAAAAAGCCGAAGGCACAAACAAACACAGACGTTTATAAAGACGCCGGATATTGAGTGATACTCTCAGATCTCACGACGCACCCTTGCTTCCCGTATTTATAGCGGAAGCAGAGAGGAGCCATTAACCAGAGTTAGGCCATTGAGGAGGGAACGGACGGCCGTGATCGACGTTTGTGTGGGATCTGTGATCCTGACCAACCCTCACTTGACTACGGTTAGCTTTATCTTCTGAAAACATCACTTTGCCGGCAGGCGTAAGAGAGATTATTAGGGTAAATTATACTTACTTTTCTTTTTCTCTCTTATTTAATTCTATTTAAAGAAAAAAGAGGAAAGGAAAATAAAAAAATATTTTAAATTAATTTTTTTGAACAAAATTAAATAAAAAAATAAAATATATTTTTTTCATATTTTCTTTTTTAATTCTGTTTCCTTCGCATTTCTAAGTTTCAAACTGTGAAATTTTTTAATTTACACTTCACTCGTACTTTTAGACTAATAATAGTTTTACATAAAATTTTTAAAACAAAATATTTTACATGTTAGACATTTCATAAATTATTTTTAATCATCAAATCTGTAGTCCAAAATCAAAGCTTATGCCATTGGTAAAATATCTTTTTCATAAAAGTAGAGAAGGAATTACATACCGACAGTGGGGGCTGTGGTCCCTACTGTGACAAAACTGCATTAATGTTTTACAGATTTTGAATATTTATAATACAAAAGTGTATATTGCCACCTCTCCCAAAAATTACAATATTTTCATTTGGCTTTGTAAAATTTAAGAATTTTTATCTTACCCTCTAACATATTCAAAAAATTATACTTTGACGTTTTAAAATTCAAGAATTTTTACTTTAGTCCCACAAACAAATTAAATTTTTGTTTTACCTTGACCTTCTAAAATTTAAAAAAATTTTATTCAGGGCCTTTAATGAAATTCAAAAAATTTTACCTTGAATTTCCATAGTCCTCCCTCGACATAATTCTTAGTTCTGTCCCAACATAAAAGATGCTTTATCTTGGATGTGATTTTTCCTCAAAAGTTAAACTTCCCATTATCCTCTAAACTAATATTTCAATTTTTTTTACTTTAGTCAAGGCAAACATGAGTTTATTTATATTGACCAACACGTTAGACTATTTCTATTTCAGGAGAACAACAAAAATAAAGCTTAGGTCTGATCCCAATTCTAAATTGAAATGCTTTAACTTGATTAAAATCAAATCAAAAGCAATGAATTGTCTATAGTCTATGCAATTATCTTAACCTGTTACAAGAGATTGGCATGTTCTTGTTAGGAGTATTCTCCGTATAATATATACGCTTTCAAACCATTACCAAAAAATAAAAGTGATGAATTCTAACACTTTAATGTTGTGTTTGTTTGTTAAAGCTCATTTGTTTGTAGACATCAGTGTATTTACTGTTTAGTACAGCTTATTTTTAGATTTTTTTAATTTTGTTTTTTTAGCTTATAAGTAAAAAAAAATTATTTTTTTTTAATTTTTTGCTCTTATAAGCTAAAGATATGCAAAAAAAAAAAAAAAACAGAAAACCAGACTTTTTTCTTATAAGGTAAAAAGAAGCTAGCCGGAAAAATCCTACCAAATAAGCCCTAAAAATATCATAGGTGGTTTTATGGGAAAAAAAAAACAAAAACAAAAACAAAAGTTCCACAAAATCAGAGTACATGAATGGGCCAAGGATCACCACTTTCTCATTTGACCTAGTTTGATCATATTCAATTTGGTTTGTTTCAATGGAAAATGTGGTCTTTGCCTGTTCAAAGTTTTGTTTCTTTTTTTTATTTTATTTCTTGCACCTAGAACTATCTTCAATTGTGAGGAAAACAAAATGATGTGACACTTCTTTAGATCTTTAATTGCTTAAGATGACTAGTTATAAAGAGAGTTCTTGATAAGAATCATGATGACCTTTTGACAGATTTAAAAACACTATTGATGTCATATATCGATGTATAAATGTTTAAAACATTTAGAAGTATTTTGCCACTTGTGTAGGCCCGTCAACAAGTTGGTTCTAGACCAGATTTGTCAGACTTGAATCTAGATCCAGATCCAGATCCGATAAGTATTCTTAAACACAATCAATTAATAATTGAATTCGGATTTGAGGATTCAATTCGACCCCAACAATTAAATTTTTGAGGAGAGAATAATCTGTTTATAAAAATAAATTATGACTTGTTCAAATTAAATCGGGCTGGTTCGGAATCATGATTGGGTCTGATGGATCCTTCCAGATCCGATTCGACAACAATTGGAACACTCAGATCCGAATCTATTGGATTATCAGATAGAGCCTAACTTATTGAATCGGGGATGGATCGGGTCTAGGCCAAACCCCATCCATTTACAGGACTACGCTATGCCAATCTACATAGAAGCGATAAATTCCCCAAGGGGTAGCAGAAACTATGAATATAATCTGATGTAATTTGTGAAGTGCAAAGCCAATGCTTTGATTTGGTTAGGTTGAAGTTAATTCTGGTGATGTTGCTACCTCATGCAGGGGAAAGCCTAGGAGGAGAGCTACTCTTTGTTTTTAGGTCCAATCTTATACTAAAGTCATGTGCCCAACCATTAGTATATTAGGGTTGCAGGAAAATCTCCTCAGTGAGAACAGGTCACATAGAGGCCAAACACCAATTTTGTCATTTGACTCAGTTTGACAACATGACAATTGTTCTTTTGCTCATTCGTTTGGATCAATTTATTTAACTAGTTTTTTTTTTAGCCATATTTTCTAGTTTTTTCAACCACAAATCCAATTTTTTCAAGCCTTTTTATGGGCTTTTACCTTTTAGTTTATGCTTTCCACCTTTTTACCCCAAAAACAGCTATTAAAAAGGCCATAAATAACTTAAATTAGGGGTGAACAAATGTTGGGCTAGTCGGGTTGGAGAGTCACCCGACCCGACCACATTGAGTTAAAAAAATTGAAACCTCATTCTACCCATAGAATGATTGCATTGGTTCATGTTGAGTCAATGTTAGGTAAGGTTCAGTAAAAAGCATTAGCTTTAGTGTAAAAAGGTCAATTTAGGCCGGATTAGACTGGATTAGAGAGGAAAAATGAAGGCCCGGTACTCGAACTAAATATAGGTGGAGTGAAATCCACCTATTATCCACCTATAGGGTGATTAGTTTAGGTCAAGTTTGTATCCGGTCGGACGATTTTGGGTTAGATTAGTGGACAGTCGGTTTTTTAAACACCCCTAACTTAAATAGGCCAACTTACAAGCTAATCCAAACAAGCAAAAAGTGCGATCTTAGAAAACAAACAATTCCCTTGTCATCCTTATGCAGTCAATGTAACCACCACAAAAATAGGAAGCCAATTCTCAAAACTAGTTCAATTCCCAATAAAGTCTGGTCTTACCGAGTAAACTACAGCTAACAATTAATAAGCATCATTTTTTTCGATACACAACAGCAAAATAGAAGTGGTATACCCTTTTATTTTATATATCAAGAGACAAGAAGGGTGGCTTAAAGATGAGGTCTTGATCTTTATCTTTTGAGTGCAAATCAAGCAATTGGGTACTGTGTTACATGATCTTTTATTCTCTGAAAGCAAAAGAGTAGAATAAGGTTAGCCACTTTGCCCCAATGAATGACTAGTGCTCACTGCTCATCCTGGCTTTGATTTTCTATATGAGAGACATCGTAATACGAATATCTTGTGAAGAATCTTCAAACAGGGGAAGCCATACTCATAACCTCCAAAGACAGGAACCAAATTTCATGCTGGCTTCTGATCATACTCCCTTGTTTCCCTTTTCAAAGATGAGACTGTTCTGGTTTGGAGTCATCTGCCACAATTTTGTCTTTCGGGGGCGTGGACAAATCAAGAGGCAGCCTGTGCACCAGGCCATGCATGATGCTCATCATCGAATCCATTTGCCCTATATTTGCGGCTTTCTTGTAAATAGGATACACCAGACCATATACCACGGATAAGCAGGATGCTTACAAAAACTGTACTCCCAAGGGTGCAAACAACCTACACTTGATGCAAACATGCCAAGAAAAATTAGCGGGAATATGCACATAATGAAACAATGAAGTGAATATCTCACAGAACTGTCATCTACATTTTCATTCTAAATATAGACATATTTTCATTAGCTTCCATGTATCAAAAAGCATCATCCATCCAATAAAACTCTGGATTGTTTATTCATTTCTAAAGCTTGCATAAGAAGATAAAAGCATAAATGCAGCTACAACCACATTCAGACCTAGCTCAGCCAGTCCTGGTAACTGCAGGCTAAGACATTAACCATTACTCGCTAGTTTATTCAAGGTTTAAAGATTAACTATTAAGCATCTTTATCAAGTGCAATGCAACACTATTTTCTGATAGACAACAACCCTGTATTGTTTATCAACCCATTTTCTGAATAGTTTATTCAAAGTTCTATCATTTCTTATCTTTATACGGCAGGACAACCTTGAGAAGATTAGTGCAATGAGGTAAATTTTGTCAGTAAAGACTAGAAAACCATGCTTTTCTGCTAAAGTTACCCCCCACGTATGCATATATGGACATTGTAGTTAATAAAGTTGAATATCTCCTGTATTACACTTGAACCAAGATAGCTATTATATTCCACTGATAAAGGAACTATATGAATGAATACAAACACCCTTAGTTTCAATCACATGCAAGAGAGGGAGGTTGAGGTGCACTTGGATGAAGGGCAAACAAAAGAGAATCCAAATCAATCACTTCCAAGCCATTATCCCAAGTACTTGGAATCGGAAAATAATGAATTTCAGCCTTGAAAACCTTCTGTTCCAGTCTAGGAAGTACGGACACTCCGTTTAGGGTGCCGTATCCGTGTCAGACACATGTTGGACACACATACTCCTCGGACACACTGGAACACGTGTCGGACACGCCAATTGGCGTGTCCAATATTTTCATTAATATTTTTTTTAGTGGACACTTATCGGACACATCGGGGACATACGTGTCCAACTATTGGACACATTTTGGGACAAGCTGGAGTTAAAATGTTATTGTTGAAAGTATTAAATAAAGTCTAATTTATAAATTTCAAAACTTTAAAACACCAAAACATAAAACACCCAAATCCAATTCTTCAAATCCTTAATTTGTTAGTAGTTATATTATAATTGTGAACTTATTTAGTTATTTTCATCTTATTTTTGGTAATTTATGAATTTTATGCTTACATATATAACAAACAAAAAATGTATAAAAATATTTTTTTTTGCCGTGTCCTTGCCGTATCCGTGTCCTCATTTTTTTAAAATGCCGTGTCCCGTGTCCGTATCTGTGTCCGTATCCGTACTCGTGTCCATATCCGTGCTTCTTAGGTTCCAGTATTTGGATCCCATTTTGCAAACATAGCTTTGAACAAAGTTGCAGAAAAGTATAATACTGAGAATTAATGAATTCATTAAAAAAAAGTCAATTAAAATGAGTTCACTGTCCTGTTGGTGTCTGATTGTACCAGTAAAAGATATATTTTATCTTGTTAAATTTAGGAACCATGTATTGAATTTGCATAAGATGATTGATACAAATTAAAGTACAGCTATTACAGTTCTTCAGTCTGGCAACGTTGGGCTGCTGGAGGGAGGTACATGAATAAATATCGACGTTTTTACTACAGTACTGTAGGATCACATGTTGTAGGGTGGCAGAAAGATTGGTTTAGGTTTGCTTTCAGATCAGAAAGCAGCCAGCTAAATAGATGTCTGTATCACCTCCACCCATGTGGACCTGAAGTCCAGACAGCATCAGAATCAGAGCAAACTTAACTTTAAAACTGGACACAACCAGGAGACTTCATGGGCTGTCCAAAATTTTCGGCTTTTACTTTATTTGCCTTTATGTAGCACTGGGTCCAAACTAAAGCCCTAGAATGACAGAACAATATATCAATTGAATCCTTAGATCTTCTTCTCTAGCTCTTTAATAAAGGAAAAATTATAGCCTCATCAGCTCCTCATCGACTCATCATCATCTCCTATTAAAGCTTCAAATGAACGAGACTACAATAAAGAATGCTCGAAGCCCAGTCCTGGATAACTCTCTGCATGTTGCCATGATACATTCTTAGCCATAACATAAGCATTGAGAACAATAATGTCTAGTTGTTTCTTTTTTTCTGAAAAAACTACGTGGTACTTTAACTTGCTTATCAGATTAATTAACTAATGTACCATAATTAGCAGCACAACAATCTATGCACCCACATGGACGTTTGTGTGGGGTGCACCCCAGTTCTCTCTACTTCATAGGAACCTTCCCCATTGTAAGGCCTGATGCGGGACAAGTTATTTGGCAACTTTCATGCCTACGTGGAGCTCATGAGCTACTTCCGAGATATTGATTTGATATCTTAAGCCTTTATTTTACTAAAATCTGTTTGGAATGGTTTGTTTAGGCCACCTTGGCTGAGGATCTTCAAGCAACTTATTTTCTCTTAGGCAACTTGGCTGTTTAAACGTGGCCTACAACACAGCCTGAAAATGGTTAAATTTAAGAAAAACCCTCCAACCAACAGCATGGCTCCCAACTTAAAATCTCACAGTTCTCTTGATAAACCAATTGAACCGAAGTGTAAATTCTCTCTCTTGGAGAGGAATATGCACTTTTTTTATATAAAATCCCTGAGAGGGTCACAACATGGATCCACATGAAACAGTCCCCAACTCTAATGTATGGGCAACATCCTCCTAATGGAGCTGGCTACCGTAGCTATTTAACATGACAGATCTTCCTTGCAACAGCTTTAACCGCCAGACCATCTTGATTTGCAGTCTTATGAAAGTAGCATTCACGTACTCCACTTAATTAGCAGCACAATAGCACTCTGTTTCCTATTCATCCCTCCCCATTATTCATTTGTGTTAGAAGCCCTTTTTAGAATAATCAATCCTTGACAAAATATTTAATAAATATTCATATAGCTAGATGCTAAGCATGCGCTGAAATCAACAATAGAAATCATGTTCTTAGTTGTGGAAATTGAACTGACAACTCGCTTCTACATTTGACTTTATTAATTTCCATGAGTAACTTCAAACCAATAAGCAACAGGCCTGGAATCAAAACTACTAAAGTCTTCTATGGTATGCCATTTTTTTCTTTTGCTGAACATATTATGGAATGCCATATGCACTTGAGACTTATAGTTTCTATCAAATACATGTCTGACAGCAAGTAAGTATGAATACTGAAAACAAGGATTCAGCCCAACAACTGAGGCCAACATCTGAATAGCATACAATGCATTTCCATCCACCAAGACATGAGTCACATGACACCAAAAATGGCATAAAGTGATGATCATGAACATGCGTCTAGATGCACACTTTTTTTTCTCCCTTTGATAGGTTATGCATTAATATATACAACAATATATTTGTGCAAGTATATATACATATAGATATTACCTCAAGGAATGCCTTCAAAACCCACAAAAATGCCAGCATTATCACTCCATTGACAGAAAACCCCACCTTTATTAAACAAAGAATAGAACATTAGCCAATGACTGAGAGAGGCTTATCCAGTAGAAAGCATCTAATATAACATAAAGCATCCAGGCACAAAATCCCATGTTACTAAACCATAGTAGAAATTTCAATATTTCAATATTTCAAAAAGATTAAATGAATGCATTTATAGACTGTTAAATTGAAAATTGAATAAATGTCAATTTATGTTTTCTTGTGATGGAATGTTCAATAAAAAGCTTTTTTTTTTCTCTGGACAGGTCATAAGAAAAAAGGAATTAGGTAACTATAAATACTGAATAATTGGAATTAGTTTGGTTCTCTTTTCTGTCTGCTTCTGGAAATAAAAAATTTACTGCTTTGTTATTCAATCTGGAGTAAACAAGGGCCCGTGTCCTTGTGTACGACAATGACTCTATATATTATGAAGTAGCTTAGATACTTTATGTCAGAATGCTTCAAAAGCTTTCAAGCTCATAGTGATTTTGCACTTTGTTTTCATTTTCCTATACATCTGCTGATGTTTCTATGGCACTGATTGTGGGTTTCAACCTCTCTTCTCTTCCTTTCCTTCCCCCTTCCTACCAGACAATAGAAACTTTATCCTTGCTTTTCCATCTACTGATATTTGTCCTGTTTTTACTTCATTTATTTATTTTTTCTGATAAGTGATTTTTACTTCATTTATTCTCTTTCAAATGTTCTAAGTGCCTTTTTATTGGCTGTGATAAAAAATATCACTAATTATATTTCTCAATGTTTTTTCTGAATTATTTACATAATAAATTCAATGGAGCTGTCTGCAAAAGTTTTCTGCCTGACATATGTTGTATATGGCAGGCAATACACATGGACTGTAGACATATGTAAAATTTTCAGTCTTCTAACCGGGAAGGGTTTTGACATGCAAAATGGCATTATGACGGAAAATATAGAATGGTTGTTCCTTTCATTTCACTTATTTTTCAATAGTTCTGGCATCATCTTTGATGGGCACTTTAAAATTAATGTTGATTCACCATATTCCTAGAGTGAGTATGTGGCAGTGTTGAAGTGGTTAACACGAACCACAAGGGTGTTGTCCAAGCAACTATGGCAGCCCTGGGACATGTTACTTTACTAGATCATTTCAACAGACTTCCTGACTTGGGTACAATTTGTGCAAGTTATTGGTATTTTGAGTTGTGTTGGAAGGTTACTCGAGCTGTAGGGGATATTAGTTCATGTGAACCAGATCTCTTGCCTTCTGGTTTCATCATTGATACTTGAAGGAGCTTAATGTTTGATAATCATGCAAGGAAAATGGAAAGGGAGGGAGAAATGGGAGGCAAAATGGATGACTTTTCTTGTTTGATTTTCAAAAAAGAAAAAAATGAAAGAAAGAAAAAGTGAAAAGAAACTAACTTTTCACACTACAAACCAAAGGAAGGAATCCTTCCTTTTTTCTTCTCTCCTCAAGTATCAAACACACCCAATTTGGTGGGGATGGTGTAGGCTCATGAACTAGCTGTGTTAGCTCAGGAAGTACACGAAACTCTACTACCATTTAGTGTCAACTAGCCGTGGAATCAGAGCACAACCGTTTTGTTACTCCCATAACCGCCTTAACTTAAATTATTTCCTGTTAAATTCCCAAATAACTACATAATTTTCAATCATCCAAACCCTAGGCTGAAAAAGGTTCATAACCATCTCAAATTTTACCAAAGGGCATGAGCTGAGATATGTACCAATTTGGTGGGGATGTTGGGAGGCAGAACAGATCGAACAGCCTTCCTCGCTTTTCTCGAGATCTTCTTAAACACATTCTGAACGAACCTCACCAGAAGATCCAAACTCCGATCTTCTTCTTCCTCATCATCATCTTCATCTTCATCTTCATCGACGTAGTCTTCCATGGCGAGTCCTTGTTTGCGACTCCAATTGTGTGGATCATCCACCATACTACCTTCCTGAATACAACATCAAGCTTAAGATGATATATAAATGTACTATACATATATATATATATATACAGAGAAAGAGAAATAGAACCTGGGGGAAATTGGAGATTCGTTTGGAAGCTTGAATTCGGGAACGCGTTCGATGAAGCTGAAATTGGACGATGGTGGTGTTACGATGAGGATTGGTAGATTGAGAGAGTGTTTCTGGGAAGGAAGAGAGAGAGTGAGGAGAGTGAGTGGCCGACGAGGCCATGAGTTAATCTAGAGTACTGGAGAGAGAAATTTCTGGTGGCGACTCGCACAGTTTCACAGGTGAGATTTTACGCACAGAGACATGAATCCAGGTGAGTTGGAACCTGGAAACTGTTTTCTTTCGCTTCACCAAGGTTGTCGTCCGCCGCAAGAGAGATAAAATGACAAACAAGGAAAAGGGGAAAATATAATTTAATAGATCACAAAATTTTTATTTTTGTTTGGTTGGATCATAAAAATGAGTGCTACATAATACATATTTATTAAGCAAATTAATGTTTATTTGGTTACTCAGAAAAAATAAATATGTATAAATTGTTTTGTTTTTCTTCCTCTTAACAAATTAAAATATAAACATAGGATAATTTGGCAAAACAAAATTTTCAATACATGAAAAAATTTTAACTTCTAATTTAACCTTCCAAGTTCGAACTCGTTTCAGGCCACCATCCACAGTCTAGGTTAATTAGTATAGAGCAATGGCTTAGCCTGATTTAGACCAGGTTTCAGAAAACATAACCCAAGAAAAAAAAAAAGAAAAGAAAAAGTGGAAGAGAGCCTTGAGTTGTTTTTCTTTTGGGGGTGGAGAATCTTCTGCTCACCCTCTACAGCAAAAATAGAAGTGAAATAAGAATAATGTAGCATATTTAAGAAAAATTGAATGTGCCATATTGGGATAAATGTTTTGCTTCAATCAACTGTAAGAAAAATATTGATGTAATGTATGGTACATTTAAGCCACCAAAATATTTTCCATCAAAGAAAATGAAAAGTAATTTTCAGATGTGTTTTAAGAGGAGGAAGAATAATAAGAAGTGATCCCAATGACCTGCTGCCCAAGGGGTATAATGAAGTTGAGCCGAAGACGTCTCAATTAACAAATTTTGAGAGCTTCAACACATGAAAATGGAATCACAGGTATTTCTATTATTTGGAGGAAAAAGGGTAAGTAATTGATCAATAATCAAATAAATATAAATGAGTATAACCACTCATCCAGCACTGAAAATCCTGTTACCAAACATTATAGATTCTCTCTTAATAAAAATAAAAAATAAAAATCATCTTACACCTTCAACCAAACCACCATGCCAGAAGAGGCATTCATATGTACCAACCACAAGCTCTTTACATAGAATTTTTTCTCAAGGCTTTTAACACAAATAGCTAAGCCTCACCTCTTATTCCTTGATTGTGAAGCATTTAGAACTAAATTTTTTTTACAGCAAGCATAAAATAGTCAAGTGAGTGCAACAAAAACCTAGCCGATCCAATATTAATGTGAGGAAATCATATATCACGTGATAAAAATACGATATTAACAAACTGGTTATTTTAGTTCAGGAGGACTAAATGGATACATGTCGAGAATAGTAAAAGAGCCACTCTCTCCTTGGAAAGGAATGGCATAAGCCCCAACCATGCAAAACCGGAGCTTTATCTCGAGGTGCCCAAGCATACACTGTTTCAGTTGGGAAGCCTTTGAACTGCAAAAAGATCATTCAATGAGAAAGAAACAGATTTAGATTGTCATAAAAGTTGTTAAGAGATGCATCAAGTATCAAATTCACCCAGCTCTCACTTATGCACGGCCGATCATTATCATTGCATCACATGATACCTTGCCATCTTTGATAAATATAGCTCTAAGAGAGATGATAACCAGACAGAATTTAGGGCATATATATCACGGTGAATCTCCTCAAAGGCTGTAAGGGGATGCATCTGAACCTAGTTCAGTTCAATCCATCCTTCTGCCGGAAAAGGTTTGACAAGTAGTTGAGTGAAGGCCATACCAAGGACCTTTCACCAGGCGCAGTAAAAGTTACATAGTAAATTCCATAGTGGTTGAGAATTTTCCATAGTAGGTTCCATAGTGGTTGAGAATTGTATGGAAAAGGCATCCAAAGTAACTAAAACAAAGATCACAATTTCAGGCAGTCGACTAAAAACAAATCATAATATTTCCAATACAAAAGGAGAAATCCAAAAGATGCCAATGACTACCAAATTGTAACGCCATCTCTGTCTTATAGAACCATTATCTCCAGTCAAACTTATTACGGGCCAACCTAAAGGCAGCATTCCTACAGAATTCTTATTCTTATTATTACTTTTTTTAGGAGAAGTGGCAGCCCTCCTACAAAATTCTAAAGTCGACCAACATTCAAATACTCTATATTAACTGCTACCAGGCAATCACCACTGCCAATCACTGAGTGTATGGAAACAATTCAAACCATAAATGAATGCATAAAATCATGTAATACAGTCACAGAAGAATTATGTGTTAGATCACCAAACCATATGGATAAGCAAGATAAAATTGCGGTCTGCACAGACAATATAGCAACACGTTACACTTAAAACCAAATTTTAACCCTGTCAAATAGGCCACGATAACAGAAAATTCAGTTACAATACTTCATCAAAAACCAAGTGAAACTTTTTTACATACAAAAAACATATGCTCCCAATGTCTTCTGTTTCTTCCAGTAGATATAACAAAGCACTCACTGATACATACATAAACTTAATATATTCATAAAAACTACCTCCGATTAGATAACGATGATCAAACGGAAACTAAAGAAGCCAGGCTAGGCACGGCGTCCTCCCAGATTACAGTGAGGCATGACATTTCGCTGAGGAGCTGTTCGGACAGTCCGCCCAAGCGGAAAAGCTGGCCCTATGTCATGATCTCCACCTATAATTCTTGGAACCCTAAGAGGATAAGGGTCTCTGATGATTCTTGGTACCCAGAGTGGAAAAGGCTCTCGTCTCGCACGTGAAAACCTCTCCAACATAGCTGTCTTCCTCTTCTTTCTAGTTTCCCAGGACTTTGCAAACTTCTCTTTCCAGTGGCTCCCTCCTCGCAATCCATCCACAATGCCAAACTGCTCGGCAAACTTCTGCTTCCATAAATCATCGTTCGAAGACAAATAGCGTAATTCTGAGCAAACACAACCTACCTTAGCAACATCAACACCAGGGAGAGACTCCAAAATCTTAAGTTTAAGGTCTGTCGGGAGACGCATAAAGCATGGTGGAGGAGTCAAACCAGCTTTTTCACATAAATCTATTAAGAGGGGCAATGCAAGCTTATCCTTTACAGTCTTCCAAAATTCAAAAACTTCCTTCTCAGGATATAAATTCGAGAAGCTGTCTTTTTCATTCATCTCATCAATCGAATCACAATTTGCCCACAAAAGGTTCAAGAAGAAAACCAGACGGTCCTCATCCAAGCACACCCGATATGGGCCAGAACCGTTCCTAGCTAAAGATCCATAAACGTTAACATATTTTCCCAAACTCTGAAACTTCAATACAACTGTTTCAACCCCATTAACCACCGCAGAAGGACCCTGATCAATAATCTCAGGAAGAGTGTACCACAGAGACATAGTGAATGCGGACGAAGGCCATTCATCTGGGAGATGAAACCCTTCAATCTTCATCCTCGAAACGGAGTCAAACCCCACAAAGCCAGACTCTAACAGAACAGCATGGACAGCAATCACCAACAGCTTGTGATCACCCCCGCCACCTTCACCCACCTCCTTCTGGAACACTTTCCTAAGGAAACTAGGCACGGAAAATGGCTTCCTCACCTCTAACATAGACCCATCGTCGTCATCAATATCCATAGTCTCTGTTCCAGACATGCCAGGACTTTCCTCTATCTGGGTATCCAAATCTAGCGTTTGGTCTTCTTGAGTTTTAGTCTCAATCTTCCCGGATGCAGAATATAGGGTATCTTCTTTCTCTGTATCCATTTCTAGGGTTTCAGTCCTCACAGATTCAAAAGCCAGGGTTTCATCCTTCTGGGTATTCAAATCTACGGTCTGATCTAGGGTTTGTTCTTTTTGGGACTTGGGTTCTAGAGTTAGGGTTTCTCGTGAATTCTGGGGTTGTGTTGATTTGGGCTCTTGATGGTTATTATTAGTTTGTACAATTAGGGGTTCGGAGGAAAAACAATGAGGGTTGAGAGTGAAAAAGATAAGATCACCTGATGTAATACCGAGAGACTGGAGAGAGTCCTGAGGGGAAGAACCAATAAGCACGTCCTTCCGATTGAGTGAGAGGTCTAAAGAAACCGGAGCAGACGAAGAAGAAGAGACTCTCTGAGAGACGACTTCTTTGAGGTGTTGAAGCGAGCATGGTGTGGGTACTTCGATTTTAAGGGTTTCCTTGGTTTCGAGAGATCTGAGTCTCAGTTTCATGGTGTGAATCGAAGGGAAGAGGACTCTGATACGATGATATTTAAACAACAGTTCCTTTGTAGTGCGTGTTGTCCAGAGAGGGGCAGAGAGAATATGGAATATAAACAAAAAAAAAAAAATTAAAATTTTCAGCTTTTTTTTTTTCCCCCTTTTATGCTAGCTTTAACTTGTATAAAAGCAAAAAAATAGTAAAAAATTTAGTTTTTTTTATTTATAATTCAAAAAATAATATAAAAAATATTAAACTCATCACTCAAGGTTTGGGTTTGATTCTCTGTAATTTTTTGTTGAGATCATTCGTACTCTATGATTCATAGGTAGTGTGTAAGCCTATATTCCTCACGTGTCTCGTAGTTGGATCTCACGCAAAAATTCTATTCTACTCTCGTGCTACTTGTGGAGCCTAACGTCCTGACGGAGTTGTTACGTAGTCTAGTGCAACTCATTTTTTTTTATTCAAAACAAAAATAAACAAAAAAAACTTTAAAAAAACCCTACTAAATGGGCTTTTCGAGATTTTAACTAAAAAAAATTATAAAAATATATAGATTTTACCAATATGGTATACTAAGTCAGTTTTTCAAATTTTGTATAGACAAAACTACCATATGATGGAAATTGCTTTAGTTTGCTTGCTTTTACATTCTATTGGGTATTGCCACATACTTCAAATTTGGTTCCCATCTCAAGATTGCCGATGCTTGTGGTGCATTCTCTTTGCCCCACTCTTTCTCTCTCTTGTATTCTCTCTTTCTTGACAAAAAAAACCCTACTTATAGTGTATATGTATTTGCTTCCAGGTTCGTTTTTGTTTTCACTGTACGAAAGCAGCAATATTTATTTTAATACAGTTAGATTTTTTTTTGTTAAGATATGTACATTTGAGTTATGTTTTTTTTTCCTACACAAGCATTACTTAGAGACACAACATGATGTTAGACAAATGTTGCAAACCACCATATTTGGAGAATTTTGACCAAATAATAGACCACTGGGATCAATTTACTAACCTTTGTATGGTGAGAAATTCATTTGACTTTACTAACCAAAGTGATTTCACTTCACATGTTCTATATGGACTAAAATAATTGAAATACATTATAGATGAAAGAGAAAATGACAAAAAAAAATGTTAAAGAGAGTTTAAAGGTTGCTTTACAAAAAAGTGAATGTTTCCAAGCAATGAACAACATCCAATAATTGAATTACGAAGCTTATGAACTAGATTGATGATATGGGAAAAGAACATTGGGCAACAACATTTTTTCCAAGAAAAATGATGGGATATTGATGGAAGGAAAAGCAGCGGGATATTGAAATTCTTTAATGTGCTTTAGGAAAAAATAAATTAGTAGACATCACTGGGCAAAGGGGTAAAATTGTTAGTTGAAAATGTAAAAAATGAGTTCGTATACTATCTTGGTAAATTTTAAAATTTATATACTATGTATTTCAATATTTTTTTGGTAAAAAGCAACCATTTGATGCACAGGAAAGAAGCTTAGATAAGAGAATACGTTCTCGCATCGCTTTTTTTGTAGAAAGCTCGACCAGCGAGAAAAAGTGTTTGGCCGAAGCCAAAAAGAGGTTGACCCACTTCATTCGCCAAGCGAATGATCTTCGCTTCGCGGGAACAACAAAAACCACCATCTCGCTCTTTCCTTTCTTCGGTGCTACTAAAACTTATATATATAAAAAAGATATCTTGTAATAAAATGTAAAGTTCTTACTATCGTTAGCCTATCTAGTAGGCAGGAAAACTCCCTATTATTTAACATAAAGCATTTATAAGAATGACAATTGTTTATTCTATGTGATGAATATGAAAACCCCATATTGTTTCGTCTAACAGCTTGATTGTAATTTAGAGGAGGGTAAGGGAGGGGAGGATAATTTGAAGGAAAAATATTTTTCCTTTTTTGTTTGATTTTGAAAAGAAATTAAAAAGAAAGGTGGATGGATATAAGAGAGAACAAGAAGATAATTATTTTCCCTTCATTTCTTCAATTCCTTTCTATTCCCCAAGTTCCAAACATGCTAAAAACTTTCTATTTCACTGACATTTTATTGCAAGATATATTTTTAATATGAGATTTTCATATATCATAAATATTTTTCACAAAGAAAAACTATATATCCAAATTGTATGTTGATGCTCTTTCTTTCTGTATATTCATAAAATACTTTGGAGTGAAACCACTTTAACCAATAAAGCTCTTACTTGAGGTTTTTTTTTTTTTGGCTCTAAAATAAGAGTTTAAGACCTTCTAAAAAATATATAATACCTAACATAATTTTAAAAACTCATAACCTGACTCATTAATCTTAACATGTGTATCGTTTCTTACGCAAAACAACTCACAATCTTTATTTTCACTTCATTTATATTTTTTATGTGACAATACCTTTTAAGTGACGCTATTTCGATTTTATTTTTTATTGACGTCTATATTATTATATTAATATATATATTTAATTGTAAACATGTTTGCTTTGCATGATTATGATCAAAATAATTTTTGCCATATGTGTATATTAATTTAGGTTAACTAAAAATTATATGACGAATTTATTACAATAACAAGGTGTTTTTAAAACTTATTTAAAAAATTCAAAACAAAACTTGTGTTCGAATTTTTCGTATTAATTGATTTTTTCAAGAACCGTCATTAAAAACAAAACCAAACGCGCCCTACCGTTGTAATGAAAACGCAGACAAGAAGTGCAGTGGTAAAGGTCCAAGTGTAACTTCAAGTATCCCGTCGTGTATATATACATATCGTATACATATAAATCGCCGTCTCTCTCCTTCAGCTTCATCCCCAGCTCTCAATAAGATTCGGCCAAAAGGTCGAAACCAGAGTCGATTACTTCGCACTCTGCAATTCTTTCGCCTCTTTCAGAACCCTACAATCACCGGTTTGATATTTTTTCCCTTTCACTGAATCATCACCTACTATTTATATACATGCATTTGCCGTTATCGACTTCCATTCAAACACAAAGTTGGTTCAATGTGGTTGAATTTGACACTGTAAAGTTTGTTAGATGGCGCCATTTTTTTTTTTTTTGTTTGGGTTTTTGTGAGTTCATGGATGTCCAGTGCGTAACTTCCGGAGCATTGAATTTTGGGGTTCTGATTGAATTGTTGGTTTAGTCGTTGGAAGTGAGTTTAATTGACAATGAAATGATTATTTTAATATCGTTTTGGTGGCGCAGACAGAATTGAAGGGTTTTGTGTGTATCGGAAAGCCAGATCGTGCAATACAGCTGTGGGGTGTATGTCCGGTCGATTTCATGTACCTTAAATTTCCCTATTTGTTTTGGGATTCATTTTCACGATGGTTTTTTTTGGGTGATTACCCTACTTTTAGATTTGAATGGATAATTTTTCCATGAAAAAGATTCAGACGAGAGAAAATGGTTAAAGTTAAATTGGGAAGAGATTTTATTTTCATAGCCTCAGTGAAATGACATGATAAATAGTCCTTCAGCTTTTAGTAAGATGTTTACCAAGATAGATGACAACTTGAAAGTTCATATTTTCTATGCTCTTTTTCTTTCGTTTCTTCATAAAATTATTCATGGAATCTACATTTATTTGAAACAAATGGAGCTATGGGAAAGACATGCATTAGAAATGGCGTCGCTAGAATCTTATTGCTTGATGCGATTTTAGCTATTGCTAGAATCTCATTGTTTGTTATCATGATTTGTATATAAGAAATATGGTTCATTATTTATTTGGCAATTTGGAAACATTGTCTTAGTCCACGCTTCTTAAAAATGGAGAATCATGTATCAAACAAATTCTTCAGTGATCTTGCCAAGTAATTGTACATACAAAAAGGATTCATAGAATCCTATAATAGGTTGGATATTTTTCTATTCTGACCTGTTTGAGATCTGATAAAGTTGAGGGAAAGATTCAATAGTTCAAGACTTCTCTGTTTTTGTTTTGACACAAAGTTGCATGAATATACATATATATTTTTAGGTATTTTTGGGCATTTGACTATATATAAGTTGTTTAATGCACTTTATTCGAGGTAAATGATAATAACTTGCATAATTGCTTGCATGAGTCCTGACAATCACAGTTGTCTACGACGTGGCTAACTAATATTCCATTTTTTTTTCCTTCTGTTTTGATGATATTGTAGTTACTGGATATTCTAGAATTCTACCATGGTTTTGTGAACGTTTACTAAGGTTGTGGTTTTGGTTGTTTTCAGAGCGTTTTCTTGTTGCTGGCATGGCCAATAATGCTCAATTTCCTGGCATGCAGGTAGTTTGTCTAAATGATACATATTATCAATCGATTTGTTATAGAGAATTAGTTTGTATGTTAAGGGCTGTATCATCGGTTTAGGTTTGGTTTGAAGTTGTTGTCAAAGAAATCATTAGCACACTTTTTCACTCTGTTACCTGAAGTCTTAGAGTGAAAAGTGGCACTCTTCCAGGTAGTTTACAGGAACCATGTTTTGAGAGGGGAAACTCGATTCAAACTTGTTTCAGAAGCTGGGACGAAACTTTGAAGTATTTATAGGGGAAACTATATTGAAACTCTTCAAGAACGTTTCTGAAATTAGGGAAGCTCGTAAGAAATTCTTCAAAAACTATATAGAAAATTCCAAGAAGTATTTTTGTGTATTTTCACACACACACACACACACACACACACACACACACACACACACACATATATTTCCATTTTCTTTCTAAAAGATTTGCCTTCCCTAATAACGATACACAAAGTTTACAGCAAATACCCAACATTCTTGTTTACCACAAAACTTTTGTGGTGTCCCGTATTGGCTTTTAAGAAGTTTATATTTTAAGTTTTGAATTAAGCTTTCAATTTGTTTCCTAAGCGCATATTGCTTTCCATTTCCCACATTTCATTCTTCCATTTATGTAGTTATTTCCTGTGTCTGCTTCCCTTACTTTTGTGGTGTCCCGTATTGGCTTTTAAGAAGTTTAATTTTTAAATTTTGTTATAAGCTTTCAATTTGTTTCCTAATCTCCTATTGCTTTCCATTTCCCACATTTCATGCTTCCATTTTTGTAGTCACTAGTTTTATGCCTGTGCGATGCACAAGATTTTTTTTCCTACATCTATATTGTGAAGATGCGTATCATATGAATTTGATGAATGCAATGGATGGTAGCATAAATAAATTAAAACAACCAATCTTTACAAAAAAAATATGTGTACGAATAATTATTATATGTATGAAAAAAGCTTGGATTTAAGTTAATAGTTGATGAAGTTAAGAAGATAGTTAACTCTCTCAAAATTATCATTGAATTTTAAGGATATGAAAATTTGTCTTTGAAAAGAGAATTTGAATAATTTCGAAAACGAGTCTTAGAATTCTTACTAAATTTAGATGATTTTCATTTGAAAATAAATTGTAAATTGTTTAAAAAAAATATATATTTTAGAATTACTCATTAATTCACATAGGAAGGAGAATCTAGATAGATTAAAAAACAAAAAGTGAAAAAAATTAAAAGAAAAGTATGCCACATGTCACAACCACTTAAATTAATTATTGAAAAGATAGTGAAGATGCATTTTATCTAGATTTTGGTAAATACAATGTACAATGGCATGAATTTTAATCATTTTGTTTGAAAATTTCATATATGAAATAATATTGAAAATGCAAGAATGCATGTATTTAATAATAGTTCAAGAAACTAAGAAGATAGTTAACTTGACTTTTGGAACTTGTATTAAATGCAAATGTATAGTTCTCAAGAAAATTATATATATCAAACATTATTATAAGTATAAAGAATGCATGTATTTAAGGAAACTAAAAAGATGGTCAACTGACTCTTATACTTAGTAAATTTATATTCATTGTATATAAAATTAATTCTAAAAGGTTTAAAGAAGTTACATATTTCACTAATTGTTGATTAACTTATATAGAGAAAAGAAGCTTAATAACTAAAACACAAAAAGTAAAAAAAATAAAAAATAAAGTATGCCACGTGTCGCCACCACAATGATAAGGTAAGAAAATAAGATCTTTTATTAATTATTGATTAACTTACATAGGAAAAAGAAGTTTGATAGATTAAATCACAAAAAATAAAAAAAATTAAAAGCAAAGATGCTAAATGTCCCAACCACAATGATAATGGCTTAGTTATATATATATTGTATATAGATATAGATATAGATATATATAATTATATTGTATTATATTTATAATATAATAATTGATGATGACTTGTGCATTTGAATTCATAATTGAAATTTTAAAAAGATAATTGAGTTAATTTTCATTTTTGAATTTAATAAATACATTGTACAGTAGTATAGTAGTAAATACATGGTATAGTAGTATGAAATTTAAAAAGATAAAACCTATACATTGATATCCAACAAAAATGTAAAAATCTATATATGTTTATATCCAATACACGAACCAAATAAATACGATGAACAAACAATAAAGTGCATTTATGTCAAATACATGAATAAAACAAACACAATGAACAAAAAATAAAGTATAGTAATCTAATGTATTTATATAAGAGATATAACTCTAAGAAAAGAAGCCATATGTCACTACCATAATGAGCCACGTGCTGCACCCGTAGCGATAATGACCTCCTTTTCTATATATTTATATAGATAGATAGAGATATAGATTTTATAAATACACATATAGTGGCATGAATTTCACACCTACAATAAACAATCATGGAAAACAAAGTATCATATTCCTTCATCTGGACAACACCATAAATACTAAATAAGTACATTGAATAATAAGTGCAGTGAATCATAGTTTAAAGAGTAAATACATGTATAGTGAACCAACGAGACAACCAAATAATTATTTTTCATTATTACATTGAATAAGTATAGTGAATCACAATCCAAAAAAATAAATACATGTACAATGAACCAAAGAGAACCAAATAATTATTTATCATCTTTTATTTTTGAAACAAAAAACTTTTTTAGATTCATTCAAAATGAGCCACTTGTCGCAACTACGGCGATAGCAGCCTCCTTTTCTACATTGTATATAGATATAGATTTCTTGTTTCTGCTTCCCTTTCTGGCAACTGTGCTCTTTGGGCTTACACCTTGCTCCTTGTTGTCATCTTATTTCTAGTTATTTCATAAAATGAGTCTATTGGGCTTCTTTAACATTTGAATCAATGGCGAAGTGTGAAGATTGCACGTGCATGCATGTGCGTGCATTTTTTAGTGTATTACTCAACATTTCATTGTTACAATAAATTCTTTTTAAGAACAGAAGGGTGAGCCATGCTTGCATTTCAAGCACTTAAAACTTTTGAAGGAACACAGATTTAGTGTGCTACGAGTATCTACAACATATTTGTTGTTCTTATTTGATTCTTTGGGTGAATCTCTGATGGTATGTTAAACTTTATTTTCAGCATGAATGAATTAGTAGGTTGTAGTTGGTTTGCCTTAGCAATGAAAATTTCCAAATGTTGAACTTGTAGGTTGTTGCTCAAAATCAGATATTATCATAAAATTTCAGTATCATGTGCTCAAAATAAGATTAGCAATGTGTGTGCATCGTATTGATGTTTAACACATAGCATGGGTGGAAAGGTGCTTATATATATGTCTATTCTTTGTATTTTCAAAATCTCAAGCATCTGTTCTTTTACTTTAGTCCAAAAGTATGTAATGTTTTTTCCCTTTGTCTCGAGGCTTACGCTGCAAAGATGGGGTGGATAATTAGGTGTTGCCTCTGTCTCTTTTCTTCTAGAACTGCATATGTGCTAATCTTTGTGGATTTACAATGGTTTTGTTTATTGCTGTTGCTATTTTTGTTGCTGGGAAAGCCTATTCGTCCTCCTATACCCCTGGGTCCTCCTCAAGGTGCTCCTCCGTCGATGTCAATGCAAGTAGGGCTTCTTCCCTGAGTTTGATAAATACCTATAACTTTTCTGCTTAAATAAAATACAAATTAGCAATTTCATTAATCAAACATTGTGGCAGCAGTTCCGACCTGCGGGTCCGGTACCAGTGGTTCCAGCACAGCAATCACAGCCCTATAATCCTGGGGTTTCTCAACAATTTCAGCAGGTTGGCCGCACAAACATTGGATTGCCTTCTCACAGTCAGCAATTCCAGTTTTCTCAGCCAGTGCAACAAATACCTCCAAGACCTGGTCTGCTGCCTCCACAGGCAATACAGATCCCGGAAGCTCAGGCAAACAGGCAAAGTATTACTCTATCACCACAGCCCCTGCAAAATGCTCAGATCCCTAATAATTATGTGGCTGGTTTAGGTGGCCCACGAATGCCTCTCTCTTCATCATATACTGTAAGATACAAGCTCATGGTTGATTAAATTGGCTCATCAAGTATCTTCAGCCCTTCACTGAACTCATTTTTACAGTATGGTGCATCATCTGGTGGCCAAATACAAAGAAATGCTGATGCCTCGACTCAGTATCAGCCGATTGCCCAGACGAATGTGTCCAGTTTTCCTGTTGGGGGACATCCTTGGCTGCCGACTGGAAGCCAGAGCATAACATCTGTTGTGCCTGTGCAGCAGATTGGTGAACAATCTTCTGCTACCACTGCAGTTGTTCCAGTAAGGAACTTCTTCTTTTATCGCAGTCTCTTTTGATGTTATTGGGATCTCTCTTCTGCTCCTTCAGTACTGCATTTCTTTGTAATGAAATATTATATGTAGACTTATTCATAATATAGATCCTGTTAAAATTTCAGGCAGCAATCGTGGAGCCAAATTCCATTGAAAAGCTTCCATCTGATTGGTTGGAGCATACATCTCATAATAGAAAAACGTATGTGATTCTATTAGGGCCAGTTATTTGTAGATTGCTTATTTCATTATTGTTTTTCAGTATCACAAAAGATACTGATATTAACTGCTTCTGACATATGACATGTGTGCATCTGTGGGAATTACTCTCAACTCAAAAATAGGTTAGAAACACCTTGGTGAACCCTAAACATACAATATCAATGTCAGCTTAAATTGTATTTTTTCTTTAATTTGAAAGACGGTATATAGATTAAAAAAATAGCTGTTGAAGAGCAAGAAAGGGAAGACTTCTCAACAGTAGGAAATATGAAAGAGCCCCAGATAACAGTCAAATAAGTTCAAGAAAATATAGCCAGATTAAATGCTTAAAGTGATTAATTTTATATGAATTAAGCGCCCTGATGTAGCCTGTAGGACACATGATATGGTTTAGTTACAATTGTTTGATGTGTTTTCTTTTGTTGTAGTAATTTTCAGTTTTTAGACTCTAGGGTCAGAGTTTCTTATTTCGTTTAGTTTGTAGGCTTCTAATAGTTAATTTTAAGCCCTAGTAGGATTATTTTAGAAGGTTATTAATTGCATTCCACATTTCATGGAGCCTATGTATGTGGCATGTACAGGACTAATAAAAAAAAGTGGATGTGGAATGTACAGGAAAAATGAAATAGTAGGTTTTGATTGATTATTTAATTTATAAAATTTCTCTTTCCTTTTGGACTTAAGGGGTTTCTTCCTAGTAGATTTTATGGTTTCTAGATTTAAGATGGAGACTGTCTTTTTGCTTCGCTTCTGTAACAATAGGTTCTTCAGCAAACCCTCATGGAACAGAGTCTGTCTCTCTCTTGTCATCTCTTTCATTGCTTCTCCTTCTTCTTAAAATTATTATTGCTGTGGTTGCTGCTGCTGCTGTTATTATTTTTATTATCATTATTACTGCTCATTGTCTTAGACTTTCTCCCACTCAATATAGGTCGTAGCCTCTTTCTGTTGTTTCGACAGAAACCTGCCTTACTTTACAACACTATAAATAATCACAAGGGTTCTGACAGCTAGTGCCGTCCTATACCAGAATATTTACATGTTTGTCATGTGCATATATAAGAGTGACTGTATTTCTGTTAGTCACAGTTTGGCATCCAGATTACCGTATGTGGACTTTATCCATCTATACTTCCTTCTACAGACTAGCGAAAAGTTTGTGTATGTTTGATAAACAGGAATTTAATTGTCTTCATCTGGCCAGCGTAAGAAAGAATGTGATATTTGTGTCTCGCTTGTCATATATTTCACTTTAAAAACCTTTCGCGTTTTAAGTTTCTCTTGCATTGCTTGATTATTCATTCTCCACCAACTTCACTTTGTATTGCCTTCTTTCTTTGATTTTAGGCCCAAATTATGAATTAGAGGTTTGGTCCCATGGTAGTTTCTGCTATATCCCATTTCACATATACTTAAAGTTACAGGTTAATATATGAGCTGATCACAAAATCATGTTGGTTGGATGGGTGAGCCCCTGGAAGTTGTCATATTGGCACACTATCAACCCTTAAATGGTTGGTACAGGGCTTTATTGGGTTGAGCCAAGTTCTTTTTTATTGTTTTATTTTTTTGCTATTCAGTTCTTTTCTTTGATCAGTTACATGCCATTAATTTTCTTTACAGAATTTTTCTTCCAAGTTTCTAGAAATTGCATATAGAATTTAAAATCAATATAATGGTATGCAATAATCTCCTGATTTTAAGTGAGAGCTATTGTTAAATAATCATTAAGTCACCTAAAGGATAAGTCTCTTATATAACTGTTGGGGAACACTTCAAGGCATATCAGGGGCAAATACCTCAAGGCCCAAGTACATGTTGGTTTGGACTTTCAATCTTGTTTTTAGTTTCTTCAATATGGGAGTTTGAGTCTTATGCCCCAAAACCTCTGGAAACTCCAAAGAAAGAAAGTACTGTGCGTATGTTATACTAAATGAGTATTGTGTTTCCGTTTCTTACTAGTTCCTGATGTCACTAGTTGTATTGCAACAAATATTGAAGTATATGCTAGTTGTCTTAGTCCCCCTTGGCACCCTGAATTGTCTAAGATGAAGTCAGGGGCCATATTTAGCTTTTAGATACTCACATTCCTTCACCTCGTCCTTTAGCCTATTGAAATAATGTTTATCACTATGTCGTTCCTTTACAGGGAACAAGAGTGGGAATGAGGTACATGCACAAAGATGTGATACCGTAGGGGTGTTTGCATAGATTATACTATCAGAATTTGAGGTACTTCTAAAGGTTTAACAATTAATCAAATAAAATATAGTCTATCAAAACTCCACTGTCTCTAGTACTTAGTTCTTTATATTTGATTTTTTTTCCTCCTAAGAAAAAATTTAAGGAAATAAATAGGAAAAAATTTGGGACCTCTAAATTCGCCTATGTATTATGAAAATATATGATGTTTTGGAATGTCTGTTCCAAAATGTGAGTTTTTTGACTGATAATTGTGATGCTACTAATTTACAATCAGTTTGTTTCTTTAATTTCATCTGTCTTGAATATAATTCTTTTCTTCATGATTCATTCAGATATTATTACAACAAAAAAACAAAACTGTCTACCTGGGAGAAGCCTCTAGAATTAATGACACCAATTGAGGTGAGCCATTTATGAATGGTTGCTTTTTTTGTAATATCTTAATGTCTCTGTATTTGTTTTGTTTTCCTTCTGGTAGTGGAAAATAGTCTTATCAGATTTCTTGCTTTGCAAAGATCCTTTTTGCTGCACTTTCACATGTGCTATTCTTATGGCAAGTATGCTGATAGAAGGAGAGATCTTATAATTCTTTTGGTTTGGTCGTTATTTGTAGCTTTTGTGATTGAACTGTTAGATCTTACTCTCTTTTGTTTAAATTGTTATTTGAAAACAAATTCTGTATCTGCTAAATATGTAAATCAGTTGTTAATGGAGCACTAATCATTGTTTCCACCCTAGGCCCCAATTATCCTCATGTACTTGTGTCAACAATGAAAGATTCATTTCTATTTTGTCTGAATACTCCTTTTTTTTTGGGGTACATTCTAGGGCCAAGGCCTAGGGGAGGTGGAGGGCTAGTCAAACCATGACACAAGGCATGGGTGGGGGCTCCAATTACCATTGGGCTAACCCTGCTCCTCATCTGAATAATCTTATTTGTAATGGATAAAATGTTTATCACTTTCCATGTTACAACTTATTAGAAAAATTGTAAATTCATCTGGATGTTATTTTTGCTGAAACATCTCTCTCTCCCGACAAGTCATCTACTTAAAAGGACCCTCCCTGCAGTGTGGTGCTATGGGGAAACAAGGTAATGAAAAGTGGCTGGCATATCCACGGCAAATTACAATCCCCACCCATTGCATAATAACACACCTACGCGCTTCCCGCTGTCTCTCCCTCCTGTAGAATCAATTTGTTTAGGATTTGTTAATAGGACTTTCTTCTGTGCGTTGGGACTCTCCTATCCAGTCTATAGAAGTAAGGATATTGATGTGGTATTTTAGTGAGATTTTTAGCTATTACTCATACTTTTTACAGCTGCATGCACTTCCATAATTCTTTAATTTCTGTGGGAATCCATTTTCTTTAAGTCCTACAATCATATATTGGACTTTTTTTATTTTGAAGTTCATTCTGGGTTAATTTGTTTCCCTATATGAGTTCTGTTGACTTCTATAGCTTTCGAGCTGCTTACAGGTACTTGCTGTGCTACTCTATTGAGAGGTAGGATATGCTATGTGTCTTTGTTGCTTGCACTACCTACTCATTGCTTGAATGTTAGTAAATTCTGTCATTTAAATAATCTTTGATTGCTACCTTTTTCCTTCTTCTTCTGTGTGCATCTATTCTTCATTGCTTTCTTAGTAAGTAAGGTATTGATTGTGACACTAATACTCATTTTGTTACCGATTATCTTGTCTTTGCATTCAAAGAAAGGATAAAACTTCATTGATATGCCCCACACTTTGCTAATTATGGACCTGTTGATTCCAATGTTGAATACACAAGCTATAATGTCTTTCTTGAAGATTTCAGTGAACTTTGGTTATGTGAAAAGTTTATAAGTCAAAACCTGTTGTCTTATACAATTGTTAAATTCATAACTCAAATCCAATGTTACTTGGAACTTGGATGGTCTCGTTGAATTGAAATGGGAATGCAGTATGCCACATACTCTAAAATGTGGCATGTGAGGGGTAGGCTTATGTGGATCAATAAATTGGTTGTGTTTTGTTTTTTCATTGTTTTTTTGTTGAATGTCTTGTGGTATTTCTGGTAGGGGAGTGATTTTCTTCTAAAAATGGATGATTAATGAAACATAATGTTGTTAAAATGCACAAGTTTTTCATTCACTTTTTGAAATTTGTTACAGAAGTAATCATAAAAAGACATAGAAATAAGTGTATGCAAGTTTAGTGCTTCATGTGCTTATGCCCTTTCATTAATCTTCTCTTGAAAAACTCTTATTTTAAAAATTGTGACATTGCATTTGATTTTAGAGTGATTATTTTTGATTTTTTTTTCATAAAGAAATAAACTGAGTGACGAAAAAGGAAATTGTTTTTCAAGATATCTAATGTTTTGGAATAGAGCTCATGATTTGGGATGTGCATTTCAAAACGTAAAAATTACTAGGGTGCGAGTGTTTTCTAGTAAGTCTGGTTGAATCTTATCAGTAAATGGTTTCTTTTTATATTTTTTTTTGGTGTCTATCAGTAAATGGTTTCTACCATCTACTTCTAGTTTTTGATGGATTGCAAACTAGCCTATCAGTGAAGTTTGAGTCCAATCAATGCAGCGATCCAATTGGGGAAATAATTCTCTATTGTAGCCATTAAATTCTAAATCTATGGAAACATTGTCTTTGACCCCTGTTTTTTGTCTTATCATAGATTGGCTCCCCGAATTGTCCTCGGATAGATGGAGTTCTGAAAAAAAATGTTGTTTTGATGCATCTCCTGGCGAGAATTTATCAACCAATGATTTTCTATGGCACTTTCACGTGCCATTCGTAGTGTTGATGATGAACAAATGGTGAAGTTCCGCTTTTGCCCCATAAGATGAATTAGGGTTTTCCTTGATGACAGTGGGACATCCTGACTGGTAATATTTCTAATATACTTTCACTTGTGAAGAAAAAAAAGAAAAGAAAGAAGAAAAGCTAAAATAGGGTTCTAAATCATTTGATGGACATAAAGGTTGTCATGGTGACAAGTTGATCTACCTTAAAATTTTTTAGAGTGAGATCGTTGATAATTCTGTACAGGATTTTCGTTAGTTTTAGGCTTGGTTTGAGGGTTTTAAGTACAGAGGAAGATTTCGGGTTAGTTGCCTGGGATGATTTCTGTAGCAGTCAAAGTAAAAAGACAAAGGCAGTTTGGAAACAAATTGAGGAAGATGGCATGATGCAGTTGTTATTACTGGCTCCATGCAAGATAGTACTTAGTAACTTGAGCTCATGTTATTTCTTAGATACTTTTTGAGGCTCTTCTTCTTATTGGCTAACTTCAGCCTTCGTCTAGGTGCCTACTAGACCTCTCGGCAGGAAGCCAACCTGTTTTCCCAACAGTCTTGGTCTAGCGTCTGCTTGATCTCTAGTTATTTGATAGCAGAGTTTTATCTCATGGTAATCAACATGTCTTCTCTTTAGATCTTAGACAATCCTGGAAAAAAAGGATTTGAATGCACACATGAAGTGGTCTATAGGGGAACATGCTTTTAGTAGAATTACAGCTCAGTTGGCAGAAATTCAGGTGATGACGATTGTCATGGAATGATCAAGTCGTTGGACTGAAATGCTTCAGTTATCTCCGCCATTAGGATGACTAAATGTCACGACCCTAAACCCACCTCGTGCGGATTAGGAATCATAACCGGCCAGTAGTTTAGCTACCTGAAGCTGAACTAAATCAAAAGATTGATCACCTACATTTGATATAATGCGGAAGCATAATTCACTCTTTTATTTATTAATAAACATAAAATAAATATCTATGTCATCATCGTAACATAGTTTTATTACACAATCATAATCTTAATACAAATCTAGGGAAATCTACTAGTTCAAACTTATCACAAATCAAAATATAGCTCGACTCTTCAGGACATTCACACATAGGTAGCTTAACCAATAACTTTTCAAACTTAAGCTTTCAATCTTGGTTACTTGAAAATGTTTAAGAAAATATGAGCTATAAGCCCAGTGAATAATAGAATAATTGAAGTATCAAAATATATCTTGTACATGATTTACATATGATAGAAATAACATTTGCATAAGAACTTGAAATAAGCAAAAGAGATATCCATATATTAAGCGTACGTGTACCTTTCAAAAGATGCTAATTTAGTTTTATACTTGCAAAAGCATCTAAATATCAACATTATATATATAATTCATAATGTACTCATGATCTCGACTAAACAGAAAATCCGTAATGAAACGTATGCGCTAGTTATGCGTAACAGAACGACAAAAAGTCGTGAGGAACGTATTCTTAATCATATCAAGCTTTTAGCTTATTTTAAGTCTCCCGATGTTGGACCTCCGAGTATGGCACATATAGTTTTAAAATCTTATTCATTGTATACAAAACTTAATCTATGGGTTTTCTTGATAGAATAATACTAGGTTTAGCATCAAAATATAATAACTATTTTTGAAGAGTAACACAGATATATTATCATTTGCTTTGAAAATGTAATGTTTGAATCATTTGCTTTGAAAACGTATTGTTTAAATGTATAATTTGTAGAATAAGAACATTTGCATTGGAAATATGTATGTTTTGTTTCAAATACACCATTACTCACCTCAAGTGCTTAATGCTTGGAATTCTTCTTCTAAAGATTGGAACTTGATCTTTAAGAGCAATCTCCTAACCTCCACTCTTCTCTCTTCACTATGCTTAGGCTTACTTGTATTCAAATCCTCTCATCTACATGTACTATTTATAGGATGAAGTAAAGGAAGTAGGTATAGTACTTTACTAATTCGTTATTCTCCACTAATTTAGTGGGGTAACTTTCATTATCATTTAGGTGAAGATAACCATACCGTTTATCAAGTGGGGAAGTAGGTATAGTACTTTACTAATTCTTTATTCTCCACTAATTTAGTGGGGCAACTTTTATTATCATTTAGGTGAAGATAACCATACCATTTATCAAGTGGAGAAACTTCATTCTCCACTCATCTAAGTGGAGTAGTACTTTAATGATTATATTGCTAAGTGTTGCCACCATTTGCTCCTCTTTAGTTGTGTATAAATAGAGAAGTATTAGTATGAAATCAATATATGCATAGAAGAGAATTATGGAGTGAGTGTGAGGATTGTAGGGTATTACACTAAGAGCACCCTCATCGAAGGTATAAATATTGTAGCATGTCGGGGTCAGCTTTTCTTGTTACCCTTTTCGACGTGTAATGGTTCTCTAGTCATTTTTTCATGGTTTCTGTATTTTCACATTAAAGCTACTTTTTATATTGGTGTGATTGAATAATCTTCTGATTGGAAATTTTCATTTTATTTTATAATTTTCCTGTTTTATTTTTGGTGATTACATCTGGTCTCCATTATTTCTCTGGTTTTGATACCAGTAATTCTACAGAATTACCCCTTCCCCCTCCCCCACAGAACACTTTGCTTCCGAGGGCAGTGTTTCCAGCTTTCATGGTATTGAAGGACTATGTTACCGGACTCTTCTAAAATGTATGAAGTACCCATGTCGGACCCTTGACATTTGTACTTTGATGCTTGGGTACGGGTATGGGTCTAGCACCTTCTAAATGTTTTATAGAACCTTCTAAATGCTATTTTATCCTATAAAACAGAAGAAGTTTATTGATGAACATGTATGTTTTGCCGTGTTCCTGGATACAGGAATTAGATGAATTCGACACTACACATAACTGCACCCAAGTCCATGCAACTTAGTTGAAGGATGAGCTAAATTTAGTGAGAGGATACATGGTTTGTTCGTGGTTTCTGTATTCTCACATGAAACCATCTTTTTGTATTGGTGTGACTGAATAGTCTACTGATTGGGATTTTTTCTTTTTGAAATTTTCTTTTTTTATTTTTGATGATTACATCTGGTCTCCATTATTTGGCCAGGTCGTACTTTCCTTTGTACCTGTTTGGTCTTCTACTTTGTTCTCAGTTCTGTGCACTGTAATTGGCACTTCTTGTGTCGTGCTGGCTTTTAGTGAAGGTTTGACCCCAAAGATGAAGGGCTTGAGGGCTGGTAGACATTGCTGCACGCTGCATTTTATATTTAAGTACCTTAATTCAGTTTACACTCTGCTTCTGCTATGCTTGCTATGCATTGTTTGGCTAAGATTGGAAATAACTTGAGAGTGAGCTGGAATATGTATCCACTTTGAACTTTCTCTGATGTTAGATCACAGAATTAGCTGAAATATTTTATATTTACTTATAAGTTTTCTGTGCCATATAACTTATATTCATCTTATTTGTTGACTCCACAAGTAGGATGAATATAAAGAATAATATCAACATTTTTAGGAAGGCTGCCTTCACTTTGTCAGTGTAATTTTTTTTGCTTTGATATCACTGGATAATGGCCTAATGTTTACATGTTTCCTGCTTAGATTCTAATTTTATCATCATCACCTCAGAGCAGCCCTTCTTAAAACCTCTCTATACAGAGAAACATTTTCCTTGTTCTATTTTCAGCTTCCACTTACTTGAGTTTCTGCCAATGAACAGAGAGCAGATGCATCCACTAATTGGAAGGAATGTAAGAGTCCTGAGGGAAGAAAGTGCGTAATTTATTACTTTATTACACTTCCTTCTAAGTCCGTCGTTTATACTCTTTCCCAGTAATTTTCATCTGTGCAAATTTAGAACATAATCTTGATAAGATTTATCATTCTCAGGTATTACTACAACAGGGTTACTAAGCAATCAAAGTGGACAATCCCTGATGAACTCAAGGTTTCATTTCCTAACAAATCCTTTTCCACTGATCATGTTTCCTCTGATTGTTCATTTCTCCTTCTCTGGATATATGTGCTTCCAGTTGGCTCGTGAGCAAGTGAAAATGGCATCTACCAAAGAAACTCAGGCAGGAAAGGATAATTCTCCTGCCCCCACTGCTGTTTCTTTCTCTATGGTCAAAGCACCACCCCTCAATGCAGTTAGCTCATCTTCATCGGCTCATGGAGTAGTGTCAAGCCCAATTCAAGTGGCGAGTGTTTCCACTATTGTGAACCCACAGCCTGTTGTAATTTCTGGGCCATTGCCCTTACCTGTTGTACCTCCTATGGTAACAACAAATGCTATTGAAGTCCAGACACCTGTGGAAACTGTCACACCACTCGCTGGTGTTTCAGGGAGTGGAGAAACTTCTAACACTTTGGTCACTACCATTATGGCACAAATGTATTGCCATCTTTAACCAACTTTGTATATTGTGGATATAGTTTTGCATTGGGCATGGTGTCTAATCCACTTTTAATATCAACTTTGTAGGAGTATTGTCAATAAAAACGTGGCTCAGGATGTGGTAAATCCTGTTGATGGAGGGGTTACTGAGGTACTTTGAGTCTTTTTGCTACTTCAAGTTAAAAGAAAAATGTGTTTAGTTACTAATAGTTTATATCCTCTGTGCCTTCCTGTCCTGGTTTTATGGTGCGAAGGAAGCTGAGAAAGGCAAGGGAAGTGCCGGTGAAGTTAATATTAATGCACGGGGAGAGAAAACTGTCATTCAGGAGACTTTGGTCTATGAAAATAAATTGGTATCACTTAGGATTGCACTTCTTACTGTGTATTTTATTGTTTTTCATGGGTGCTTATGAAAATTTTTCCGTCTCTTTGAAGGAGGCAAGAAATGCATTTAAAGCACTATTGGAATCTGCAAATGTTGGGTTTGATTGGACCTGGGATCAGGTAAATTAGTTACCATATGTAAGTTTCATTAATTGTACAATCAGGCAGGTTCTTGACATCAATAGAGTTGTCAGGCTATGAGAGTAATAATTAACGACCAAAGGTATGGTGCTCTGAGGACACTTGCAGAGCGGAAGCAAGCTTTCAATGAGGTATATCTATACATTGATGAATTGTAGAATGAATTTTTTATTGCAAAGCGGTACTTTTGCTGCCCAAACTGTTTGAATGCTGTGCTTACTTTATCTTTTTGATATATAGCTGTTTTAAGCATTTTAGAAACTTCATGTCTGCAGTTCCTTGTACAAAGGAAAAAACAGGATGCTGAAGAGAGGCGTGCTAGACAGAAAAAAAAGCAGGAAGATTTCAGGACAATGTTAGAAGTAAGTTGTTTGCTGCATTTGAGATTTTTAGTTCATAGATTGTGATATAGTTTCATGTCGGATAAGGTAGGTCGAATCAATTAGTGGAGGATCTCTTATATTTCTTTTTGATCTTGTTCTCTTTTGTCTGGATTTTTTTCACAGGAGTCTAAAGAACTGGCATCATCCAAAAGATGGAGGTCTATCTCTGTTGTTATAAGATGTTGGATTTCCTTTTCTGAATTTGATAGTCTTTGCTATATCATGGTTATTTGAGCTTTCGTGACATGAGTTTTGGGTTAACGTTCGTGATGGTATGGTCAACGTAATTGTAATTTTCATGTATTTACTGAGCTTCTCAACAATTATTCAGCAAAGCAGTAGCTATATTTGAAGATGATGAACGCTTCAAAGCTGTAGAACGAGCTAAAGACCGAGAGGACTTTTTTGAAGACTTTATGATGGAACTTGAGAAAAAGGTGCAGTTCTCCAACATTAACTTCACTTTTTATGCATATTTGAGAAATGTATAATTGTCCCCACCCTATTCTCTCTAGAGCTATACTGTTATATGAAGGTAATGCTTGCTTTGGTATGTTTGTCAGTCTTTAGTTATTTTGCCTATTGTAATTTTGATTTGCCTATTGCACTGGGAACAATGTTAGAGCATGTCGAAGGTAACCAACGAGTTGTGGAGAATAACTGCATATGGAGGGCAAGATGCAATGCAGTAAGTAGCATTTCTATCACAGGTTACCTTATAGCACACTTGAGAGCAGAACTGGGGAATATTGTGGAACAAGGCTTCACCATCACAAGGGCTAAGCTATTTCACACAAACCCAGTGCAAGAGACTCCTTCCACTGTGGGTTCTGGGGAGGGGTCAGATGTATGCAACCTTACTCCTATGTGCGGAGGAGAGGCTGTTTACATGTTTCAAACAAGTGACGTTCAGGTTGCAATGGAGCAACCTAAGGCCTACTCCTAAGTTATCTCACACAAACACAAGCTGTAATTTTTGAAAAAAGCATCTTCATTTAGCAGATAGGTTGCATAGATACTTGTGTGTTGCTGGGTATCCTAATCCTAGACCGCGATTGACTAGGACTTCTGAATGAGAATGAAGAAACTTGGACCACTAAAAATTTTCTAGAGACAATGTAAACCACATAAACACCCAAACATATTGCAAATAAGACCCATGGACCATACTGCACCCCAGTTTCAGCAAACCCAGAAATTAGCAAAATACCTTTATTTCACATGACATGATACAACAACCAACAAAGGTAAAATTGATGTAACAAAGGCTTAAAATCAATGTATGAGGTATTTCTTTATATATCTCAAAAAAACTTATTAACACATGATTTGGAGTTGTTGATTTGGAGTTGTTGCATGTTTTTTGGGAGAAAGCTAAGGCTAAGCAGTTATTTTATTTATGTGTCAGGCTTTGATTTGACCATTATTATGACCCTAGATTTTTCAATATACCAATTTATTAAATTCGGGAAGCTGAAGGCATACTACATGTGTGCTCTTACTGCTTTTGTGTTGGGATTTTGATCAGGAAAAGGCAAAGGCATTCGAGGAGCATAAGCGGAATAGAATGGAATACTTGAACTTCTTGAAGTCATGTGACTTTATTACGGTACTCTTTTAGCAGTTTTTTGATTTTCAATGCAATTCCTGTAACATTGTTCTTTTTTAAGATCCCTATTTTACTGCATGTGTTATGTCTCCTTTTAAGGCAAGCAGCCAGTGGAGAAAAGTTCAAGACCGCTTAGAGGCCGATGAGAGATGCTTACGTCTTGAAAAAATTGATCGCTTGGAAGTTTTCCAGGTAATATTGTTCATGTGAATACCTACACGTTTAAATTGTCAGTTTAGCTAATTTGGACTTGTCACAGGAATATACACGTGATCTGGAGAGAGAGGAAGAGGAGCAGAGGAAATTACGGATGGTACTTCAGTGATAGACTTATTGTGGTTATAATTAATCTTTGCTTTTTTTTTTGATTTGTTCTTATCGATTGTTTTTAATACATTTAAACAGGAAGAAGTGAGAAAAATGGAGCGTAAGAATCGTGATGAGTTTCGCAAATTAATGGAAGGGCATGTTGCTGCAGGCATACTCACAGCTGAAACTCACTGGCGTGACTACTGTTTGAAGGTTAGTGTTTCAGTTTGGTTCTGTTATTGGGACAATGTATTTGACACTGCTTAATTAGATGGCTGACTCATGGGTTGGGTCGTGTATAGTTTTTCTCTGCTTCATCTTACATTCTCTTGTATTAACTTTATTTTTGGTTTTAGGTCAAAGATTTACCAGCATATCTAGCTGTCTCATCAAACACCTCAGGTTCAACAGCAAAAGATCTGTTTGAAGATGTTGCCGAGGAGCTACAGAAACAGGTAACCGTTCCTGCCTTCTTAAACTCAACAAACCATAAAAGTAGAAGAGAGGCCATAGGATTTGTGTATTAAAATGGGTATGAGATAATTTAGGATGTTTTAGGGCTAATATAGGTTGTTGGGTTGAAAAATTTAGGAAACTAAGATTTCTTCTTCTTCCTCCTCTTCTTTCCTGTTTCTCACTTCTCTTCTCTTTTCCTTCTCTGCATCTTCTTCCCAGTGCTACATTATGAATCCTTTCCATCCCTTCCTTCTTTGTTGTCTAGGTGAATAAATATACTACATGTCAGCCAAAATGATCTTATAATCAATCCTGGACAATGAGGTTGGTTTCAAGCCTGTTCAGCTGTTCTTCAATTTGATATTTGAGCAAAATCTTCCGTGCTAAACATCAGCACTATCGTGTGTCATAGAAATTAAGATAACCCCTTTCCTTCCTTTTTAGGGGTTGAGGGTGGGTTGGAAACCATACTTGCAGCCTAATTGAGTAGACCTCAATGGCTAGCCCATAGGCCAAAGACTGCCCCACCACTCTTGCAAGTACAATGACTCAAACCCAAGATGTGTGCGAGATGAATGAGCACATTTAGACAAAAGCCAAAGGCAAACTAATGAAATTATAAGTCAGGAAAGTCTATTATGCTGTCATGTACTTTCTTTTACCTGGAAAGACCATAATATCCTTATAAGATTAAATCCTAATTGCTAAACAATTTGAGTCGTATACGTCATAAATATGAATGATGTCGAACTGTAGACCCCTGGTGAATAATTTTTTTTACTGTGGCATGAACATTGTCTCACAATTGTAAAGTGAACAGGGCCACACTATGACTTCTAAAGGATGAACAGTACTTGTCCCAAAATAGAAAATAGCAATTACTTTTTTACTTTCTGTAGTACCCTTGGCAACAAAATATATTTCAAGTGCAAAAAACACAGCTCGAGTTTTGCTAAGGGCAATTTCGGAAGTGACACCAAAAATTTGACATGAGTGGTACACTTGTACTTAATGTGTTTACTTAAACTTTGTGCTTTTCCAAACTTGACACTTATTTTTGGATAAGTTTTCCAAACATGACACTTAATGTTGGTAGGATGGAATATTTAGTAGTATTGCTGCAGTGCCCTATGCTGTCTCCTGAATCTTATTCTTCCCAAGTTAAAATAATAATGAATCCATATGTAATTGAAGAGAGAAATTTCTGTAACTGAGGAAGTGGAGATTCAAGTATAATACCATGAACAATACTGCGGCAGGATGATTAAGTATCTAAAAGTGACCTGTGCTGTTGCCTGCATCATATTCTTCTTCTCTTTTAAATTTTAAAATAATAATAAGGATTTGATTGGTAATTTAAGAGAAGTTTCCTTATCATGGAGGAAATAGAGAAAATATTTAATCAGATTTGTCAGCCATATCAGAAGCTCTTAGCTGTAACTTTAACTTCCCTCCCAGAACAAATATGATATTCATGCATTGTTGTGTTTCCTTGAGTTGTTCATATTGCAAATTTACACCTGTACCTATGTTTATGTTGCAGTATCTCGAAGACAAGGCTCGAATAAGAGATGCAATGAAGTTGAGAAAGGTATAATCTTTTTACCATTTTGTTGTCTGAATACATTATTGGTTTACTTATACATCAGGGATGTTATGTTTTGGTATGCTTCAGATTGCTCTGTCATCCGCCTGGATGTTTGAAGACTTTAAGGCTACAATTTTAGAAGACATGAGTTCTCCACCATTATCAGATATAAACTTAAAGGTTTACTTTTTTCTCCCATTAGTTGTTTCCTTCTTTCATTCTTGTAGAATTTTGCTTCAGAAAATAACCTTCTATTTATCCTTTAGCACCCCTTATTGATCAACGGGTGGAAAATGCTGCACATGCCCTATAAACATGTTGTTAGAGAGAACTGTTTATAAATACTGTAGTATCACAATACTTATCAAAAGAAAAAAATACTGTAGTATCACAATACTTAACGTTGCCTTTGAAGGTGATTTTGGTATTAAAAGCATGCATTGTTGAAACTTGATATCATATTGGAAGGATTGAGTTGCTTGACTAAAAAGGTTGCAACCTCCATTATGACCTATATTCCACAGAATTTGTTTTATGACAGAATTATCGTACTTAATGTCACTCTTCACACACAGTCAAATTTTTTTTGAAGGCGGCTCCTGTTGCTGCTGGTCTAATTGTTAACACCTTCTTTTCTCTTGGCGTTATAGACAATATACTGTTGACATCATTATGTATTTGTTATTTACTACATTTCCTATTATCCGCTCTCCCTTGCTCTTGGGTAAGCAGTCTGGTTTTTGATGGTTTGTGAGGTTATGCCACGGAAAATTCCTAGAAGTTTTATTTGATGCTATTTTTGATGCTGAAATTTAGTTAAACTCATGCCACAAAGTTTTTTTCTAAGCTGAAGTTTTCCTACCTTGAGGCTTATAGCTGAGTCACATGCCTCATAGTTTGAAGTTTGCAACTAAGATTGTTCTTTGGTTAGAACTTGTTTGCATATAATGCTTCTATGCCCTTTAATCGTATTACCTTCGAGCTTTATGTGATAATAGTAGTAGTGTCTTTGAGAATTGCCTACTTTCTTTTGGAGGAAGGCAAGCAGGATTGATGGATTCAAATAGTGCTTGCTCTATAGGAGGGTTAAATCTGAGCATTTAACTCTCTTTTCGTAGTGAAGAGACGGAAGGGAGTCAAATGTGCATGAGGCTATGGCTAACAAACTTGAAGTCTTGTAAACATAGATTGCTTTGCACATGCTCTACCTTTGATCATAGATTATAAACAGAAGGTGTTGATAAATGTATGGTTGGGAACAATCAACAATGACCATTTATTGAAATAGAAATGATTGTAGCGCAAACTATCCGACGACAGAAAACATGCAAAAGATCTGTAGTCTACTGAGTTCAACTGAGCGAACCTTATTACCAATCACTTGGGTCTACCAACCACGATCCCTCCTTCTTCGGGCCCTTACCTACTAACCACCCTTTCTTATTTTGGCCCTTACCTACCACCACCCCTGCTTCTTCAGGCTTCGGACCAGCTGTGTAAAAGACTAAACACTAACCATGTAATAGGTGGACTTAAAGGACATTACTCACTGTGTTGTTTCTTGTTAATTGAGGGTGCTTTTGGGGACAAGATTTGATACCTTGCTGACCTTCATTATATGTGCAAAGTAGTTGCTGTCAGGCTGAAACCAGCATTCTCATACTTGATAGCCTGAGCTTTTAACATTGCACTGAGCAATGCCCCTTTTTAACAAACCCTGCCACCTAATCTCATGGAGGCTGGAGCCCATAAAGGACCACTGTCACACTCAAGGGTACTGGTCACTCTTTTAGCCTCATGTCCACCAGAGCATCATTAATGCAGTGGATTCAGGAGAAGGAAACATGCATTGAATTGGAATGTGTATTTTGCCTAATAAGGAAGTATTCTCATGGGTACTGGTCACTCTTTTAGCCAAGTGTCCGCTAGAGCATCATTAATGCAGTGGATTCACAAGAACGAAACATGCATTGAATTTGAATTTTTGTTTTTTCTATAATAAGGGAGCATGTTGCCAAGAATCCTTATCTTCCATTTCAATAATTCAACCAATTCTCTTTCACCATTGGTGGTTCATGCCCAAAGAGGTCACCTCCTTGTAGGTCTTCAAAGACACTCATAATCTGCCCTTGGGAAGTATTCTCTTAGTTGGGCAGCTTGGAGTGACTGAAAAAAATAGTTTTTCCTACATGACCTCGATAAATACTTCCCCAACCAGTTCTGGTGAAGCCAAGGACTTAGCCTCATGAATTTAGTTGGAGAAAGCTGAAAATTATCTTTTTAAAAGCAACATTAATGGTGCACCTTTGGACTATTGTAATGCTTATAGGAGCCATAAACCTTACTCTTTCCACACTTATTTGAGTCCACAATTACTTGCTGAAAAACTTGAGCACTTGTTTCCTTTTGTTTCACCCATTTCATCATAAAGATGGAGCTTCTAAGGTCATTTGCCTCTTTTTCTCCCCCTAAAAGCCATTTGCTTTGTCATATTAGCATTGTCAGGATGCAGTAGTGATCCATCTGAATCTAATCATTGCAAAGAGTTTTTGCCACAAAAAGCAAGAGATATAGCAATTCGTAAAGAGGTGGTCCAAAGACTCACCTGTTCCTCTTCTCATAAGACAAACAATTGGTAGGGGCACCTATTGTGTCTTCTATTTGGGAGCATGTAAGTTTTAAGAATCCTGGGGTGAGCTGCTGTCCAAGTGAAGACCCTGACAATAGAAAGCTTTTTCTCTGCAAGTGATTGTTGAGGGATGGAATCATGGATTTGTGACAAGTGTGTCTTAGAAACCATCCTTAACCACACCTATCTATATTATCTAGAGCTTTTCAGGTTTATGGGCTCTTATCATGTTTCTCTTTCTGGGTTGTTAATTCATTGTTTTTGATTGAATTAATCTAGTTGAATGGCTAAGAAGCATGAACACTTTTAAGGTGGTGTGCCCATGTTGGACATGAGTCGAACATCGAAATTCATGGGATACACGAATAGGACACGTGTCCAGACGTGTCCTATTAGTTTTTTTATTTTTTTGGAATTGGACACACTTTGGACCCTTGGAACGCACGTGTCCATTGCGTAGACATACAAGAAACACATCGCAAATTTGAAGAAATAACTGGGGGGCCAATTATTAAAATCCAGACAATGTGGATTTATTCCTATTCTCCTCCTTTAGGCTTTTTAATTTTAGGATTTTTAAAGCCTAAAACTTCCAATTTATTTATGAATTAAGCTTTCTAAGATAAGTATTAGTACTTTTTATGCACACATCTTTTTCAATATATAAAGAATGTGGAAAATGATTTCTTACAATTATGATACAATAAAATGTAAATGTATTTGTAATGTAAAAAATGTCTTTATTTGTTGTTATGTCCTTGTTGTGTCGTGTCCAGATTTTTTTGAAGATTGCCGGTTTGACAAGTCCATATCATGTGTATCCATCTTTTATGTCCGTAATTGTGCTTCTTATCTCAATGGCCATGTTTAAATGTTGACCGTCAATGACCAAAAAGTTACTAGGCTGTGATAGTAGTTGTTTTTTCTTTCCTTTTCTTTAAGAGGAAGAGAGGAGAAAGGGAGAAAAGGGGGAGGGGGAGAAGTGGTCTCTAACAATCTGATGTATGCTTTATCTCTTTGCAGTTTGTATTTGATGAGTTACAAGAAAGAGCCAAGGAGAAGGAGGAGAAAGAAACTAAAAGGCAGAAACGTCTTGCAGATGACTTTTATGATCTCCTGTGTACTTCAAAGGTGTAGCAAGCAACCTTCAGCATTGATGCTATCATGTGTGATGGTTGAGCAATGCAAGAATTCTGCTCCTTTTTTTTTTTTTTTTCAATTTGGTTTTTTACTTCATGCAGGACATAACTGCATCTTCAAAATGGGAGGACTGCAAACAACTCCTTGAAGATAGACAAGAGAGCTGGTATTAATTGTCAAATATTGAAATGCGAAATTTAGTCATTGGGCAAATCATAGAACTTGTTCACCTATATCTTTTTCTATTTTTTAACTCTCTTTTCAGGAAAATAAAAGTTATTGTATCACCTTTATGGTTTTGGTTTCCTTAAATTTCGACGAGAATTCAAACCATCATTCATGACATGTACAGACAATTGCTGCCCTGAATTTTGTGTTCACATGTTTTGCACGTGTTTATATCTTTGGAATCCTGTACATATTCTTGCTCGTGAAACATTCAGAAGAATGTGCATTTGGTGCCATTTATTCGGGATTTGCAGCAATACTGTTTATTTGGTGTGTTGTTGGTCAGTTTTCTTGGGACTTGCCTATGAGAAGAAATCTCCAAGACTGGGAGGTTGGGGTATATGAGGGGATGCTTGAGATGATTTACTCAGTGAGTAACATCGGGACTGGGCAGGATGTTCTGCTATGGTTAGCATCTAGGGAGGGCAAATTTAGTGTAAAGTACTTCTATAACTTGTGTAAAGCCCAAGTAGGATTGGAGTTGTAGGTGATAAGGCCTATCCAGAAGAATCATTAGGCCCTAGTAGGCTAAGGAACTAGAGTTCCAAATGGAGTGGTCTCCCTCTCTTAGTTGGACTAGCCTGAAGGCGGTTTAGCTCACGTGAAGGGCACACTGAGGTGAAGTCTTCATCCTAAGTCAACAAGCCACTGAACCCCAGAATTCCTGCGGTGCCTGCTGCATGAGTTGTTCGGGCTTACCTAGGCTTGCCTCAGAGCCTAGGTTTAAAGAAGATTTGGTTGGCTTGACAGTGCAACAAGCCAGGGCACACATGAAGTGCTTATGGTTTGTGCGTGCGACTGATTCATGTGCACTGTTTGGCATCCTGAATGTGCAGGCATGTATCGGGGCTTTGTTCATGTGGAGCCCATATGAAGGTGGTGCACACATGGTGTCCACGCAGGGACGGAGTATATACAACTTGTTTTTGGGCCACAGAGAGGTGGATTGGTTTTGGGGGAAGATTTGGTCTTGTGTAGCTCCTTTGAAGGTTGCATTTTTTGCATGGGGTGTAGCTTGAGAGAAGATCCTTACCTTTGATAATTTGATTAGGAGCTGTCAAATCTTCATTAATTGGTGCTGTCTGTGTAAAATGGATGGAGAACGGTGTCTCATATTTTCCTTCACTGTGCAGTTGTGAAGGAGTTCTGGACTCTCATTCTTACTATTTTTGGGATGTCTTGGGCCTTTCCGCCATGTTGGCAGAGTTATTACAAAGTAAGTGGGCTGGGAGGGTGGTTGGGAGGAGGAAGATTTTGGATCGTTGCTGCTTTTATTTGATGTGGTTGATTTGGGAGGAAGAAATAGGAGATCTTTTAACGGGTTTGAGCAGCCTCTGTACAGATTGAATAGTAATTTTTTTGGCAATTTTGTATAGTTTGGCTTTCAGGTAGAATTCAGCTTAATTGTGCCCAGTTTTTTATTTCATAGATTCAGTGAAAGTGTAAGAAGTATTTTGCCCTCAGGCTTTTTGGTTTTTCAACCTTTTTGTACATGAGTAGCATCTGTTGATGCTCTTCTAATACTATTGTACTCTCTACTTATAAAAAAAAACCTATATCTCTCCCTATCATTTAAGTACTCCTGATGGATTAATGGACCTATATCATGTTTTGTGGGTTATGTATTGATGAATGGGGGAAATCATTGACTGTAATGTCTTCTTATTTGACATAAGAAAAAAAAAAAAGAAATACCATAAACAATCATGCATGTACATATGTTGGCAGCAACTGCATGTTTAGATTTGATAAGCTGCCATGTTCTGTCTGATGCCCTCTTTCCATGTAAAAATGTGACGATCGTGTATATATCAAACCCAAACTTTCTATTAACATCGTAGATCGAAGCATTTGCAAGCCTATCCTTTTTGGTTTTAAGCTCTCTCAAACTTCTATGAGAGAATTTTCTATCTGCTGAAAGTGTCTGTTGCTTGTCATAAACTACAATGTTGTCACATGCCCTTGTGCAGGTTCATTGGGGAAGAGAACTTCTTTAGGGAGATCTTTGAAACATACATGACAGAACTGAAAGAAAAGGCAAAGGATAAGGAACGAAAGCGAAGAGATGATAAGGTATCCAAAGATTTTTCTCATTTTAGTTGAGATCTGTTTTCTCATAAGTCATGAGCCTTTGCACTTGGCATAACATTTTCTGCACTTAGATACCAACATTTATATTTCGTCAACTGCTTTTTGCATGTTAGCATGTGCCATGTGGTGCAGTTGTTTATAAGTTCAGTATGCCATACTGAACCTGATATCTTCCAAACCTTCTACTTTTCTGATTAGAATTATTTGCTAGAAATTAGTAAAAGTTATGTCCTATTGCTGTTCCTCTCCATTTAACTATGTTAGACATGGTATTCTAATGTATACATAGGGTTTGAGGCTTCAACTTTGTGGTGCAAATGTCTGTTCCTTAAGAGGATTAAGGTTTTAGTGTCAGTTGAGAATTTCTGCAATGCATGCATGATCGATGCTGGAGCAATCCTCTGTAAGGAGAAAAATTGCAGTGCTTATTGTTTTTAGGTAATACAGTACTGAAGTAGTACTGTTGTACTGTAGCAATACTATAGCCCAACATTGATTGTCATTGCAATCTCAGCAGCAGTACTTTGAAGCAACATTCAAGAATAATTTTTGAATTTGAGCTTCTACTCAACTCAACAAAGCCTTCTCCCAACTACTTGGGTCGGCTACGCGAATCTTGTTTCACCATAATTTGAGCTCATTTAGTATATTACATAACCAGGAAATCGGTGAATTTTCTCTATGGTGCACTATAGGATGATAGTTGGTCTGTTTCTTGATCAAAGATATTCAACTGTTGATTTGAATGGTTAATACTATTCTAAGTCTTTTCTGGTTCATTCGTTTTTCTTAGTATTGATCATAATGGTTGCACCTCTTTTGCTTGATGTCCTTTTCATGTTCTAAGGTTCCTAGAGAAGTGAAACTTCAATCTATATGTGTGGCAGGTAAAAAGGACAATACTTGTTCAATCATTTGCTCTTGATTGAAGATTTTAGAAAGATCTATCACCAAAAGCTTGTGTCATGTTTAAGAAAAATTGCAAGATGGTTAACCACTTAATTTAATTATTTGTTTTTTTGGTGGGATATTTGGCTTAGTGGGGATACATTAGCCTGTCCTTGCCAAATGAAGTTTTTATTTTCTATTGATAAATGATGGCTCTTACTTATATTTCAAAAAACATTGGTGGCAGTTATTTTAGGGTGGAAATGCTGAAATTGCAGGTGTTTAATTTCTTGTGGTGTTGCACTCTTTCCTCTTTCTCACAATTTTTTCTTCATGCACAATTGTTTCATGCTTTGGAATTTAGTAAGAACAAAAACTTGCTGTCATTTATGTATTGTAACTGGTTAATATGGGTACAATATATGTTTCTGATCTACAATAAACTCATTACACTAAAGGATTTAAATGATTGAGTTTCTAGTTTCTTAAACTTGCAGGCCAAAAGAGAGAGAGATGCAAAGGATAGAGAGAAGAAGGAGAAACAGGTTCGGGAGAAAGGAAGAGGATTTGAAAGCAAAAATGTGAAGGATGGAACACACAGAGAGAACACTGATAAAACTGAGTCTTATGTCTTGGAAGAGAACAAAAGATCTGGAAAAGATAAGGATAAGAAACATCGGAAGCAGCACCTAAGTTCTGTGGATGACCCGATTGTGGATGAAAATGAGAAAGATCGGTCTAAGCACTCCCATAGGCATAGCAGTGACCGGAAAAAATCAAAGCAGGTGTCTTAATTTCTCCTTGTTTGTATGTGAAGAATTTCTTCTTGTTTACATGTGGAGAATGGTTACAAATGTTTCTCGGGCTTTTAGTATTTATCATGTACCATCATTTTTTTGTTTCTAAAAATGGAAATATAGTTTACCATGTAATAAAAAAAACTCAAAGATGTGATAATTTTTTCCTTTTTGGGTGATAGATGGAGCAGCGTAGCACTTCTGAACCAGATAGTGAAAGAAGGCACAAGAGACCCAAGAAAGATCACCGGAATGGTTCTCCCAGGAATGGTGATTATGAGGAGCCTAAAGACAGGGAATTTGGTGAGGATGGGGAAGTTTGGTAGTTACTTTCATACTGATAAATTCCTTAATTCTTGCTTTTATCTTGTAAATATCTTCTCAAGTGACTAGATAGATTTTTGTCCAGTGTACCTGATTATCTTTGCAACAACCTAGCATTTTAGTATTTTGTTTCTTGTTTAACTATGCGCATATCTAGCTTATAGCATATTTGCACGAGGAATGTAGTGAAAATGGTACCCTTACTAGGTGGCTGGACTTTTTCAGATCTATTTGATCTTTGGTCTTGGTGAATCAACTCAAAGTCATGGCTTTGAACAATCACTCAAGAATTAATGTCAACCACTATGGTAATTGCAGTAACTTTGCTGAACTTGGAGTTGTTAACCGAATGCATTAACTAGAGTCATTCTGTGTTTTAGGTGTTCAACCTGATTAACTTTTGCTACTCTGGAAGTATTGGTAATTCATTGATAGCATGAAGTTAAAAACCATGCTCCCAGGGTTAGATGGTTTTTAGTTATTTGGTAGTGTTTTATAATGTTGATATGTATAATCGGAGTTGTGGCGTTAGTTACCATAAGCACTTGTGCACAAGTTTTTATAGGTACAGATTTTTCATTGAATGTAAGGGGAAATTAATACAAATCTCTTTAGGTTTGAGGAGAATTTCCAAAGGTTAAAGATGCAAACTTAAATGTTCTGTTCTTCTATACGTCGCCAATGAAATATGAACTTATGAAATGGTTGGTCAATGCTTTACCTATCCAAAGCTCTAGATATGTCTACATCCAATTTTTTATTCATATATCTTTTGTTCTGAAGATAGTAGTTGGTGCCCTCTCTGAGGACACTATCCCTTTTAGTTAAAACTATTAGCATGGAAGCAATCCTTATAACCAAAACATATGAATTTTACAACTACCTAATTGCAGATGACCCTACTTTTTTTTATTTGTTTCTGCTAAGCTAATCAGAGATAAACCCTTTTTTCTTACGTAAAAAAATATAGAAACCCTTTGATTGGAATATTGAGATATGCATATAGAATGATCATTTTGTATCACAGGCTATGCAGTTAGGTAAATTTGTTGACTTGTTTGGCCTGTGACTTCTTTTTAAGTTCGAAATAGGCTGGCTGTTGGATCACTACCTTGGTCTATACAAATATGAGAAAATTTTGAATTTCGTTTGTTGTGTTGATGAGAATTCTGACCATGAAAATTTTTTGTACTAGAATAATGATATGACATCAAAATAATTGTCGGTTAGTTTGTAAACCAAATTATGGCTGGCCTTAATAAGGATTGTTCATCATTGTGCTACCATGTATGGATTCAAAATTTTCCTTGGGAAGTTCTACCTATCAATGAAGCTTGGTATTAACTTGCAAAAGTGCCTTAGTATTGTTCAGATCTTTGCATCATGTGCATCATTAAGACCTACATATATAGAGGGGAATTGAGAGCTCTTTTTGCTTCTTGTTGACTAGGGTCTGTTATGTCCACATTCCCAGCTGAAAATTTCAAAGAAAGCTGAAGGGGTTTTGACTATTAAGGGAAAACTTAGAGCTCTATGATAATCCCTTGGATGGATCTTGAAGAATGTCCATAGCCTTGAGTCCATTTAGCTCATTGTGTTTTGATATTGGTGTTAATATAATTTGACACTTAGTCAATAGCATTTAGATTGACTGGATATTTTTATACGCAGCCGAGCAGATTCATGGAATTCAGCTTTGATGTCTCTGCTGGATTTCCTAGTATTTGGTCTGATCAATTTTTTATTTAAGCTGCGTGGCAGAGAAAAAAAAATTACTATAATTTGAATTGTTGTTTTGTTTAGAATATGGATCTGAAGCACCAGGGAAGTTGCATTTTAAGTTTTTACTTCAGGATATCTACAGGTGATTTGAAACATCGAAAACTTTCACCAATTTCTATTTGCTTTAGTTCTCAAATGTAGGTCGATTTTGAGATGTGGCCTTATGTGTAATTTTCATTTTTCTTTTAGTTTTTAACCAGTAGGAACAATATATAAAGTAAATAATCTCGTGATGTTCCTTGTATGATTTTTATTTTTTCCTCTCTACGATACTTATGAACCCACTTCTATGATTTGCTCTCGAACCTATTCTAAAAGTAGTAGAGAAATTTTCCCTTCTTCTTGTTGCTGTTTGTATTTCGTCCTCTGTCTCTTGGTTGTGGGTGGCTTCGTAGGAGTTGTTGGTAAAGATGGTATTCTATATCAGTCTTCATTCAGTTCCATGAAGGTCACTGTCATCATCATTTGAAGGGCTTTAACGCTGCTAATAGGGATCCGAAAAATAATTTCTCTTGGCCATTCCTACTGGTCAATAACCATGTCTCGTAGACTTCTATGCCTTCAGTTTTTGGTTTGGGACTAAGATTGAGCATTGCCCTCTTCCATGCCCGAATTACAACTGTAATATTCTCAATTGCTCATGTCTTCAACTATTCACATCTTTGTGTACTTATCTGTGAAGAAGCCTAAACCAGTTGATCTACTCTTTGTTTTTTAAATTCAATAACAAAGTAGATCAAGAGAGAAGAGTAAGTCATTGGACAAAATAGCTCTATCTGAGTAGCTCAATAACCATATGCCTCAAAGTTAATTGTTTCTGAGACAATATCATCCAAGATAACTTCAGCTATCTCTATTCCAAGATCCTCGTTTACTAGTTGGAAATTTCTCCATTTCACTGTTGTGTAATCCAAATCTATCGGCTTGTGTGTATTTTGTACATCTCCATATAGATTTTCCCATGAGCAGATTTGGTCACAGATTACTTCTCCTAACTCCTCAGGCCCTAACACTTCTCTAATGCTCCCCTGCCTTCCTGGGCTGTTTATCACTTCTTTTGCACAGTCGAACAAAAGCTGCTTTGTTTGCATTGACACCTCCTGGAGCTTCTGGTATTGAGGCAAACCAGACCTCGCATCCTGCAATTCTGTTTTGTTAACACGATTGTGCTTCTCAGTCAGTGATTGTACAAGTAGTTTGCACATGTATGCTGACGATATGGAGTCTTCTTTAGCTTTCCTGGGCACAGTGATACTGGAAATTGATGTGGTTTCCTCTCCTTTTGCTCTAAGGAAATGTTCCACTGTTTTATCAGGAAAAAAGAGTATTACCACATAGATAAATCTAAATGAGCAAAGAAATTAAAGAATTTGTTTTGATTTTTCATTCATCTGAAAAAAGAAACTGCCTCTATTTAGGATCTGGAGAACCTTTAGCAGCAGGTGGCTCTTCTCGCACCGAAACTGGCCTGAGCTGTTTGCCATCTTCCTCATATTCCAATTGAAGTTTTGTGTTTGCAGATACTAGGCTGAGCTGTTTTCCACCTTCCATATATCCCCGTTGAAGTTTCGTGTTTGTGGCTACCTGTGAACATTACTGTAAAGCTTTACACAAGGGGACGTAGATTTGAACTTAAAAGCCTAGTGCTTAATTTTGTCATTGAGAAGACAGAAACTAAGTAAAGCTTGAAACTTCTTGTTTCCTTGGTGACCACGTTGTAAATTCAAAGAAGCTCAGTTTCTACCTGTAGTTCTCTCGGGTTTTGGAGTTTGAAGGCTTCAAAAGTGCTTTGCGAAGGCAGGCCATGATTTTGTTCAGGACAAGGAAAAGATACTTCAGCACTTTCCTCTAGGCTGGAATGCAACGAGGTCATGCTGCTGGATGAGGATAACTGATTTCTTACTGCAGTATGCTGGTTCTTTTTGGCCGTCCCAGGTGCTTGCTTTCCCCTATCTTTCTGCACTCTATGTTTGCAATGCTCGAGTTTTTGGCAATTTTTGTAGGAAATGAGCTTGTTGATTGCCAATCTCAAGATCCCTGAGCCCTTTGGAGTTCTTATTCTCCTCTTCGCTTTGTGGCTATGTGATCTGTTCCAGTTCTTCACTGAATTTTCTATTTTGCAATCATTACTCTCTGAACTCAGGCTCTTCCTCATATAGCTCCTTTCTGAGAGGTAAACTTCTAGTGTAAAGGGCTCTTGTTGCTCTTCAAGGAGCTGAACTAGCCGTTTCATGGATACTTTTTTAGGTTTAGAACAGGCCATGAAATCTATGAGCAGGGACTGTTTTGGAGCTTAAGGAAATGAGCTATAGCATGTTTGGTGCTAGTTCAAGCAGTTAGGAGAGATGTGGTGTAGACTTGCAAAAGTAATAAATGGATCAGTTGCTGCATGCCTGTCAACTTGAGCTGGAAGGAGTAGCTGATGGAAGTTTGGAACTTTGAATACTTGAGAGAGAGAGAGAGAGGGAGAGTAGATATCTCCCTCAGTCCCTTGTGTCCAGGCAATCTTATAATTGATTGGACTAATCTTGGAGGTTACAAAAATAATATTTGCAAGGCACACTTTTTGTCCAGGCAATCTTGTACTTGATTGTAGAACCAAAACATATGAAACTTCAAAATCCAAACTCTTGTTGGTTTTTCTCTCTCTCTCTCTCTCTCTCTCTCTCTCTCTCTCTCTCTCTCTCTCTCTCTCTCTCTCTCTCTCTCTCTCTCTCTCTCATCTCTCTCTCTCTCTCTCATATATATGTATATGAGTATGTATATTATCAGTAGAGGAAGTATATATATCCTGTCATATATGGTCCCCCCCCCCCCCCCCCCCCCCCCCCCCCCTCCAAAATTTTGTCTTGTGTTGAAGTCAGTTGATGAGAACACTGATGGGATGATCAGAAAGCGAATTGAATGTTGTAAATCTGTATGGATGATTGTAGGGTTGCAGTGCCACAAGTTCTACCACGATTATGCCTGTTTCTGTGCCTATTTAATATTTTGCATTAAAGATCAAATATGCCCACACACACACACACACACTCATAGAGCTAATTTACTCTTCTGTATATGTCCCTTTCCATACGACACCCATATAATAAATTTCGCTGTTACACACTGCTAGAATTTATGCACGAAGATGGGTCCCCGTTTGAGCTAACTTGGTGAGCAGAGTAGGTGAGGGACATTGAGGGAGTCCTTTTGATGAAAGAGTATTTTAATATGGCTATTGAGAATGTGCCAACTACAGAATAAGTTTGTGTTAATGTTCTTATTTAGATTAGGGGAACTCACCCGAAAGAATGAAGTACACACGGCAATACAGGTCAGGGTCGTTGCAATTTTGGTGCTGGCTCGGGTCAAATCAGCCAATAGCACTTTTGGGCATATACTTATGTCCATTGTAGTTGCCGAAGCTGTCTCTCTGCCGTCCTTTGCATTTCTTTGTCAAATCTATGGAGGTTCATTAAATTTGTATTGTCTATTCGTTAATGTGTTGTGAAATTTGAACATCGTAATTCTTGAAAAGAGAATCAAATGTGTTGGTGGCTCAAACAGAAGTTATTGGATTTTCATACATGGGAGGAGGACACAGAGGCCTAGAATTGAGGCATTCAGGTGAATTTTTCTCTGTATTTGTTGTCTTTGCCTGCAATATTATTAGATCCACGAATGAACTTTAAAGGCCAGTGTTATTAAATTCTTACTGTTATGATTGTGACAGGACATCATCTGATTGCATTGGACATTGAAGGTGTCCAGAGTCCAGACGCCTCTGTATCATTCATCTTGTGGGTAGAAGTCATTTTATGAATCTGGAGACAACCTGAGCTGATCATGTCCACGTACGGTCCACAGTCTCAGGTAATTTCTCTCTCTCTCTCTCTCTCTCTCTCTCTCTCTCTCTCTCAAAAGGAAGACTGGTTAATTTGGATGAAATGGGGAATACATTCTTGAAATCACAAGTTTAATTCTATTATCTGCCATAACAACTTATAAAAGTATTACCATTTTTAAACGTAGCTTGGATCAGGTTTTTTTTTTTTTTTTTTTTTTTTTCTGTTTTTTTAGTTATTTTTTTCTTTTTTTCTTTTTGTTTTTTTGTAACTAACTTTTGGTTTTTATTTTTGATTTAAAAAAAACCATGATAAGGGTAAAAACCCTTTTTTCCTGTTTTTGTTCCTCCCTCCCCCCACCCCAAAAAAAAAAAAAAAAAAAAACCCAATTATTATGATTTTTCGGTTCAATTTTCTTCTATCCAAATTTCGATCGTTTCAATCAATTAGTCCAAACCTTTGTAAGAAAAAAAAAGAACCAATAAACTTGGCTCCTTCAGTGTGTAGAAGAGGTTAAGCCCAACATGAGCATTCATTCTTGATTAGAGGTGGCCTAGTTTGTCTATATAGGATTGAATATGCTCATTCCTGGATAACTCTAGCCCTTATTTCTGAAAGGCCATGATGCAATAGAGGCCCACTTCAGTGGATTCCATAAAAGATCTCTCTCTCGTGAAAGGTCCAATCGCGTATTAATGGTGCCCTTTTTGTATTCTCGAGTCTTGACCAAAAACTCGTACATCTTAAGTGACGGGAATACGCAAGTGCTGAGATATGCTTGCACAAATGGAGAGAGCACCAAGAAGTCAATGACCTTTTGCCCTTGCATGTAATCCAACAACTTTCATCTTGTCTCTGCTATGATAGTGGCAGGCAAAACCTTTCTTAGAGAGAGAGAGAGAGAGAGAGAGAGTTTTTTAGGGTCAGCAATTATGATCAAGAAATTTATGAAGAGACATGAAGGTCCCTCTTATCCAAAATGGGAATGAACATGCTTCACTTTATTCATCATGGATAAACTTACGAGTGTAATGCTATATAAGTAGAATTTTCTAACAGAATTTTATGTATGCCTATGACACTCACTATTTAGACTCACAATTTAAAAAATACTCCTACTCCATTTTTTGGAGGAACTTTCTGTACATAAATTATGTGAGAACGGAATTTTCCAATCTCTAATTACTTTTCCCACTTAGAGATGGCCTTGTACAACGTTGTCTAACTAAACAAAAAACCCCAAGTAGGGGTGTTAAAAAATTCACCTGACTCAACCAACCCAACTCGAACCCAAATTGAGTCGAAATTGATTTCGAAGTTTGTGAACTTGATTTTGTCAGTTCAGCTGGTAGGTCACTATCATAAGTAACCCAATCGGACCCCTTGCTTTGACAAAAATTCATCGGGTTAAACCTAAACTCGACCAACTCACCAAGTTGAAATTGGTTTCTTTGTTTTTGAATTTGAGATTGGCGGTTTGATTGATGGGTTATTATCTAACTCAACCCATGAACATTCCTAATTCTAAGAGTTTGGCCTGATAGTCAAAACTTGAGACTTGGGGGTTTGATTCTTTCAAGTTCTTAGGTTTGAAACTTCTTAAATGTTATCAAGTCATTGGAGCCACCCTAGAGCTTTCAGTTCGTAATTATTTGGTTTGTGTGGGACAGGGAGACTATACATGCCTCGGAATTGGTGCCTCGAAATTGGTTAAGATACGTGCAAGTTGATCCGGACACCTGGTTAATTAAAAAAGAATCGAACTAAACAAAAAAGAAAAAGAAAAAATAGTATAATCTTTTATTCTTTCTAGAAAGTTATGTGAAAGGAATAATTATTCTTTTGACATCTTCATATAGACGGGTCGAAAAAACAATAGTATCCTCACCAAGCTCATGGGCCTATTGCACAACTTTGTTTAGTATATTACCATACACTAATTGGGTTTGTTTAACCTTAATCACAATGGAAAAATCTCTGTTAGGTCGGTTTCCAACCCGCGAGGCATTATTATTATGTTTGTATGTTTAGGTGATCCATTTTGCTAATGATCAAAAGTTAATAGAGGAACAACTATTATTGATGTATGTGCAATTGAATGGCGAGCATTATTTTCTTGGAGAAAGTTGGGAATCTCGCCAACAATTTTCTTCTCTATAAATGAAACACTATTTAGCTAAAAAGGGTTGCTGAAGCCATGACCTTTGTAACTGTATCTACAGTCATCTCTAAAAAAAAGGCAGCCCAGTTCATGATGCACCTACTATTGCAAATTTAAGGAATGCTAGAGGTATGAACCCACGACCTTTGTAGCTGTATTTACAGTCATCTCTAAAAAAAAGCAGCCTAGTGCATGATACACCTACTATTGCAAATTTAAGGAATGCTAGAGGTACACAGTTTTAGAGTCTTATTATTGTGTGCGAAGAGACTGCTCTTGTTCATAATACAGTAATCTCATTGCTGCGCTAAGACCTGTGATTTACAATCTCGTGTCTCATAATAGTAAAATTTAGCAATCTAGTGTCTCATAATTGTAAAATCTACCATGTGAGATGGTAGGTTGTGAATATAGCTAAAGAAAACTCTTCACAATATTGTGTGCCTAACAACCAACCCTCCCTCAATTGCACTTGTAAAGATGACATTGATGGGCAAAAGTGTTCTTTGGAAAAAAAACTCTTGAAGGGTTGAAAAATGGGTAGGAACCTAACTATATATTGGCTGCATATTTATGGAGATGAAATGCTGACACAGAGAAGCTTCCTTTACTTTTCTCTTTGAAAAGCCCACCAGCACTCGATACCAATAAGCAAAGGTGTCAACTGCCCATACTTTTCCTTGCTCCAAGTTTCAACTATGGCGATGTATCATTATTATACATATAAGCCTAATTCATTTTCATGAGCCTATCGTTCTATATCATGCTTGTGGTCCTAACTCATTTGTATGTGGACCTATATAAGCATGACCCAACTAATCATGATGATGAAATGAAATTCATTATTCATGCCTCCTTTTGCTTTTTGGCCATTAAAAAACTTAAACGGCTCTCTTTGATATGACTTTTTAAAAAGATTTCAGTTTTTTTCAATTAAAAGTTAATTTTTTTGGGTAAAAAAAGTCACCAAAAATGAGAAATAAACTCTTTTCAAAAAGTAAAAAAAGGGGGAAAAAAGCCATGTTACACAAAGCGTAAAGTCAAGCATTGTATTTTCTTGTAGGGTAATGCCATACAAACTGAAAAAATTATAAATAATTTGTATATGGAATGACGGGGTTGAGTTAAGAGTTTTTACTTTTAAACATAAAATAACAATCAAAACGGCAATTAATTATAGAAATATTATTGCTACATCGTTATGATTGAATTTTTCGTATTACATTTCTATAAGATTTAAAAATCATACTTTCTAGAAAATTAGTTGGTGGAACAATTGACTAGCGTAGAATCATGTGTGATCGTGAGACTAAATAGGCCATATGTTTGATCACGGCAACAATAGAAAAATAAGTTGACAAACCAAATACGTGTATGGACTAAACATATAATCTAGAATCACTGCATGCCTTTGTGTCATGTGATTAACGCCAGAATGCATATTGTTTGATTTAATAATGTAATTAGTAAGAAGCAGACGGCTGATCTCATGTACTCAGATGCATGGTAAAAGAACATCAATCTCGGGAAGAATGCCTTTGAAGGGAAAAAAATTCGTGTTGAAATGTAGTATTCATGATTTTAAGTACTTCTTCCGTTATGATTTTTTTCTTCCATGTATTTTATGGATCTCTCATTCTAAAACTAAATTTAATATAAAATATAATAAAAAAAACTTCTTTACAATAATAATGCTACACAAATAAAAAAGTTAAACATAAATTTTGTACAGGATGACGTGGCCTTTTACTTTAAAGCAAAATGCCCATAAACATAACTTTTAATTATAAATCTTTATCACGTCATTATCATGATAGTGGCAGACTTAGAAATTTTGTTTGAAGGGGGAGTTAGGCTAAAAATTCTTGAATTTTGGTGAGTTAAAGTAAAATTTCTTGCATTTTGAAGGGCACTACACAATTTTTTTTTTTAAAATTATAAATCCTCATAAAACAATGGCCTTGTTTAGTAACGTTTATTGTTTTTGTTTTTTGTGTTTTTTTAAAAAAAACAAAAAACAACGTTTGTTTAATTTTTTTTTAGTTGTTTATAAAATTTGAAAAAAGAAAACTAAAAACACTAAAATGAGTGTGTTTTCTCTTACCAAAACATTGATCTTGCATTATTAGCACAACGATAATCTACAAATATTCATCACCAGATTACAAAAAATACACAATAAAAACACACAATAAAAAAAAAAACTGACAGCGTCACCAAACAGGTCCCTTAAACCAAATTTTGAGAACTTTGAAGGCTAGCAAAAGAATTTTCAATTACTCTGGAACCTGAGCCCTCTTGTTTTACAGATAGTTCCACCCTGTCTGATAGGATATTTTCTAAAATTTTTTTGTAAGATTAGAATTTTCCGAGGTCTAAATTGTGAATCACTTTTTCAGCATCCAAAAGTACACAACCACACTTCTAGAAGTTTTTCATAATTTTTGTGACCAAAACAATACTCCCAAAAAGGTGAATCCAACTTAGAGCCGTCCAATGTTTTCTAGCATTTGTTATTTGTGCAATTGACAAAACTAGGCATAATTCCATATTTGCCCCTTCCTTGGTAATTTGGCTCTATAAATTCATTCTCCCACAGTCCCTCCTCTTTGTGTCTCTTACTTTAATGACCCTTTCATGAGAGCAGAGAAGATGTCCAAGGTCAGCACCCTTTTCGCGATAGCCCTCCTCCTCTTCTTCACGCTAACATGCACCGCCCGGCCAGAGCCTGCATTTCCCGACGTTACTCCGATGAAAACCCAACACGAGGTACGTTTAGTTCCTTGTCTAAATCATTTATTCGTCATTGTTTAAAATAAACATAGTTCTGGGTTTCTCATAAAATTAATTTCTTGTCTAAATCATTTGATAATTTCTTATTTTTGTATATTTTTTTCAAAGGATGTTGAAGTTGTGGGGGAGAGTTGTGAAGGAGTTGGAGAAGAAGAGTGCTTGATGAGAAGAACACTAGCTGCCCACGTTGATTATATATACACCCAGAAGAAGCAGCCATGAAAATCATCCATTTTCACGTTGCAGATGTTTAATTTGATCATGTATTATATATGTATGTGTGTGTGTATAAATTGTTCTACTCTTTTTGTGGTCTAGATTTTCAGGTTAGAGTCTGGTTGTTTCATTGGATTTTACTGTTTCCCTGTAATCTCTCTCATAAGACGATGTATGTGTATAAATACTTTACAAATACATATATATATATATATTTTTTGTATCGACGTACTATTGGAAAGTGCAGTGATGGCATGGATGTTTGCAATATATATATGTATTTGCTTTAGTTCTCTTTTCATTCAAAAAAAGGGGAAAAAAATACAAATAAATGGTCAACTCTTCATTTCCTTGAATATCTTATATAACCTGGAATAGTTATTGTAGAATTTATGTACGGACTTGAAACTTCCACCAATTTCGCGATTCTAGTCTTTTCTAGATACATGGAAGTTATCTATTATTGACAATCTTTACATTGAAGAAGATTCTTTTATTTATATATTTTAAGGTGTTCTTTGGCCAATTCATTCTAGCCTTTGCATGGTGGGCATTGAGTCCTTGACATGGAAATTTGTATAATAACATGTTTTGTAGCTTGACTTTCAATATCCCGCCACTCTCCTGTGTTTCATTTTCTCGTTTAGTCTCAAATTTCAATCAAATTTATATTTCTTTTCTTTTTGGTATTGCGGTTATGAGTGTTCAGACAAACTTACGTGCATCTTGAGTAATATTCTCCCTAATCTAATTAAAGATAGCCATCCTTTGACCGGACACCACCGACTGCAATACCACAAAAAAAAAAAAGGAGAATACCCTAGGTTTCTCATAAAAATGCTCCCATTATATATACCAATATATTATTATGTAGGTCTGCTTATCTTCTTTATATGAAGTGTGGAAGCAATAAAACAGGGATGGTAAACCTTTCCTGACAGGGATTGGGACCTCTGTGCCTTTTGAGTTATGGACAAGTCATGCACTGTCTATATGAATCTCGTATGTGTATATACATATATATATATATATATATATATATTGGAATATCTATCTCCTGCAACCAAGAGTAGTGGATCAGAGGCTCCACATATCATGCAGACTACTGTCATTTTATCATGATCACTGTGAAATCAAATTATAGTCACTCCAATATGTTCCCTTGCCTTCACTACATGCAGTGGACATTTGGTGTGGTAGGCAGGTAGCTGAGCCCCATGCCTGGGACATTAATGGCTGCTTGTTATTGATTTGAGTAATGGCCTTCTCTTGTGTTTCTTCTTTCTTGGAGATCCATTCTCTATCGCTCTTCATAACATGTTGTAAATCTTACATCCACAAACAAAAAAATTTATACAAAATGATATTTTTCATTTCGAACCAAACATCCATAATTTTGTATATAAATTTTTTTTATTAGAATAATATTTTTTATTTTATTTTTTACGACAACTTCTAGTGCAGTTTGTTAATCACTGAACTTCTTCATGTTTGTGTTATTGCCAAGGCCCATAGTTTTCATATGTTGCAGCAATGTCACGAAAATCATTAATTATAAACTTCTTAGAGGTCGAGGCTTGAGATAAGGTTACTCCAGTACAATCTAAGAGTCACGACTTTCGAAATTTAAAAACTTCTCTGAACACTTATGTAAGGATGCATACATTTAACTCTTCTTTAACAAGAGCTTATGTATTCAGGTGTATTTGGGTTAATTTATGTACATTTTGATTGATTCCTTTTTTTATCTGATTAAAGATAGGTTATTTGCTCTACGATTATGATATTCACGAAAGATAAATCTGTTACGATTTAACTCTGAAAACGTTGTTTAATTTTAAATTAAGAATCTCTGAATTTACAACTCAATTGGGTTTAGCTCAGGGATACCTTCTATTCTTTCTTGCAAATGCTGAGTACGAAGCGATGGCATCCATAGAATCATCGTAATCTTCTAGAAACAGGATGCAATTTCTAAGATATTAACTATAGATTGACCAAAACTGGCCTCCAAAAAGTTTGACTACTCAAATGTCCCGATCAATGGCAGTCACTGCATCCATTAATTGGAGGTTGAATCTTCTTAATCGTGACACCATAATCGTTGACTTTTATTTAATAAACTAATTAACTAGTAATGACGAGTAATTTACAGGCCATTCCGCGTCTCTCTACGTAAGAAATGCATGATCTTTGATTATCTATCCTTAATTAAGCCAACTTACGTTTCTTCGTTGCGTTGGCAAGAATTGGCAATATATCTAATTTTAAAAGATGGTTTGTTCATCTACTCAATAAGCCAGGTCAAAAATTAACTCTATGTGGGGAGTTTTTAAATCCATTTAGGAGGATTTGGCTGTGATTGGTAGTGTCTATGTAGTTTTGACAAGCTAGCTGAATTACTTGTCGTTATGAAATTGCATCTATTAAGTACCGAAAATGAAAAAATATATCAACGATTAGGTAGCATTGAGTACTCGATAGTAATTATTTTCTAGTAAACGATGATAAGTAGTAAATGAATACATCAGCAATATGAAATTTTGGTATATTAGAGAGACTTTTAAGAAACACACTATTAAATTTTGTCATGTGGTATTTTTTTCTTAAAAGTCTCTTTACTACATTACAAGTTGAGGTTGCTAATGTATTCACACACCACATGTCACTATTTAATAGAGATTACTATCGAATACTTAGTACTAACTAACCGCTAGATTTTTTCCCTCTACAATGCTATTTTTTTAAAAAAATTTATCATAATAAAGTGACAGTGACATTTTTGTAATTAAGAGCCATGAGTGGTTTTTTTTTCTTCTCATTTTTTGGTTACAGGTGTCGAGGCTTCCACTGACTACTCACTCGAGCTCATGCAGTGTCACTGCCTGCATGAGCCATGAGTGTTCTATTTGAAAGTAAAAGACTCTCATTTAATTATATTCTTCTGTACGAAAATTTTATATGAATTTTTTGGTGATACAACACAATGTTTTAAAAATTAGGCCAAACTGGCCAGTTGAACCATCGACGGGTCCATAAAACGATCCAGATTGACCTTTAAAACCGTTTTAGGAAAAACTATTCGCAGATCAAACTCCCATTGATCGAAGACTCTCTCATTCTCTCTTGTGGCCCGTGGAGATTCAAATTCTGTTTGCTGCAATGGTAACGCACCGTAGAGTAATCACACAAATAATGTATACCACAGAGAGAGAGAGATAGAGAGAGAGGGAGAGAATAGAGATAGAGAGAGAGAGTGAGGCTGTTGCTTGAAGCTCAAAGACGATGAAAATAAGAAACCTAACTGTTGGTATTTATAGGGACTGTTGGTATTTATATGAGCTCCACGTTACGGTAAAATGAATGGTCTTTTTATCGAGGAAGAATTAGGCATAAAAATAAGCACTTTTTGGACTGATTTAACCAGTTGTTTCTTTTCATGTTATAATAATATAAAAATCTAGGTCATAGGGCATTTCATTTTTAAACTTTTTGAAATTGATAATATCATGAAAATTTTTCAATAAGTCTTATCTTACCTCATCTATCCAAGCAAGGCAAAGTTTGGATCTTGTGGAGGAAAAATAAAATAAAAGGGAGAAGATAAGAAAATAAAATGAGCAAAAAAATGATTTTTTAATAAATCAAAACTAAAAATAACAAATACTTTTTTGCTAATTTAGTACATATATAGTTTATTTATTTATATTCATATATTTATAACATCACGGTTTAATAACGGTTTGATTTCGAATGACTTAACCGTTGAACCATTGACCATAACTCGATCCTTTTTTCGATTTGCTCCGTGGTCCAGTTTCAAAACATTGGGATGAAATTACTCATTAAGCTCCAATTTCAAGTCATAGTAGAAATGAGTCATCTTTTCGTTCAACTGCACATTAATTTCATGTGGAAAAAAAAAAGGCTGGTTATCAATTCAAGAGGAGTCTCAGTCTTCGGTTTAACCAATGTGTACACATGCATTGGAGTATATGATACTCTTTTTATACAACTGCAACTGTTATAAACCTATAACCTCCTTATCAAAATCATAATGGCAAGGAGTCATGGACAGTTGTAAATGAAAACAACACCTTGTGTATGGAGTAGGGATCAATAAAAGAAAAATGGAACCAAATGAGTAGTAACATATATGTATGGTTTTTTAGAACTTTGATCACTAATAGAATCCATGGTATTCAATATTCTATTGTTAATTTCTTCAAATCCATGCTATAATCTTTTCATTTAATTGCACATCAATTGGTGTAGATCTAAAACAGTTAACAAGATATGAACTTGGAGTAGTTGTTGTTGTGAGGTCATGGATGACCTCACGGTAGATGGGCTGACTTACAGAAGTCGAAGTTGAATTCGATTGGAACTCTACCTTACCATCTCAACTTCAAATGACTATAAATATAGGAGCTCAAGGATAGAAAAGAGGGACAACCAAGACAGAGAGAAAATAGAAAGGAAAAGTAGAGAGAAAATAAAAGGAAGAGAAATATATGTAAATTCTCAAATCTCATGTTATATTCTTTTTTATTCTATGTTATCAATAAAGTCTTTGGTGATCCACAAGATTTAGTCTTAGTTGTTCCAAAAGAACTAATATCATAAATATTTAACAGTTCCTGAAAAAGTATTTTTATATTTTATGTTGTGTTATTTTATTTACTTTTTATTCTTTTATTTTTATAACAGTTGTGTAATTTTTGGGAAAATCAGAGTTATTGGAATGGAAATAAAATATATATTTTTTTGACAACATCAAAAGGGATATATATATTGATATCCAAAGATGAGATACAACAAGGGATATGATCAAATTCAAAGGGAACCTTAGAACCTGAAACCACACCAAGAGAGCACAACTCGCAAGAATAACAAAGGTATTGCTGATGTGATACCAGCAATGCTACCTCCAAAGAGCTACATGCTCACACACAAACAACATAAGATGAATTCCAACAGAAAGAGAGGCAACAGCTATATCTCTCCTACTTTTCCTCTTAAATCAATAATGTAACACCCTAGAATCCTCACACTTACTACGTTACACTCACTCTATAATTCTCTTCTATACATATATTGATTTCATGCTTATACTTCTCTATTTATACACAACTAAAGAGGAGCAAATGGTAGCAGCACTTAGCAATATAATTATAAAAGTATTACTCCACTTAGATGAGTGGAGAATAAAGTTTTTCCACTTGATGGTGGCAGCATTTAGTAAAGTAATCATGAAAGTATTACTCCACTTAGATGAGTGGAGAATAAAATTTCTTCACTTGATGATGGCAACACTTAGTAAGGTAATTATAAAAGTTTTATTCCACTTAGCGAGTGGAGAATAAAGTTTTTCCACTTGATGGTGATAGCACTTAGCAATGTAATCATGAAAGTTTTGCTCTATTTAGATGAGGAGAATAAAGTTTTTTCACTTGATAAGTGGGATGATTATCTTCATCTCTGGAGTCGTGATAAACAAACTCCATCAAAAGGGAATAAACCAGTAATTACTGATGAGGGATCTCCATGATTCACTGCTAATAGCCATAATGCAGCTTGACATAATTCTTCCCCATTCTAATTTCACGCTCTTAACACATCTCACCCCCTGTAACGAATAGAAAACATCATTGATTGTAAATTAAGTATTAGGCATCCTTGCTTTTATCCATAGGCCTGCTAGAATATTAGAGTTATCAACCACCTCCCCCATTTTACCTCTGCACCTTTGAAGATTAGATCATTCCTTACTTTCCAAATGTGTCATATCACAGATAAGGACAGGGCTTCCCATAGCCAATTTTTCAAAATTTTGAATTTCATACTAAGCCACCATTGAAAATGAGTTAACAAGCTGTTTGGACACACCTGTTCAATCCCCCACCATTTTACAATGGAATTCCAAATCTTCCAAGCAACTTGACATTTAAGCAATAAGTAATATGAGTCCTCATCTACTTCATGGCATAAATCACAGGTTGTAGAACATGCTTGGGGAATACATTTTCTATTTGACAACATCTTTTTAGACTTGGTCTTTTCTTGAAATGCCATCCATCCAAAAGTTTTAACTTTCATAGGAGCCAGTAGCTTCCATACCTTGACTAATGTGTCAGTTCCCTACAGTTTCAGTGGTGCTGCAATATTACATAAGGATTTCACAGAGAAGCTCCCATTATTTTCCAACTTCCATACCATTAAATCATTTCTTGAACCCTCCAGCCTAACTGACTCCAGCTGACCCATGAGATTACTTTTTTTTGAAAACAGCAAAATTTATTGGAAAAAGAAATAGAATACAGGGGATAGGTTATAGCATAGAGAAGTAAAACCTTTCTGCAAAACTACACCTAAGACCTTCTATTCAACCTCAACAAAGAGGTCTCACAAGCTAAAGAGATTTCTAAGATCACTGAGCTCTTGACTTGTCAGAAATATTTCTAACTCCACCTATTGAATATAAAACATCATAAATCATTCCATATATGACATTGTTCCTAGCATTCCATATATGCCATATTACTGACATGAATAAAGCTTCCCATATCAGTGACTCCACCTTCTTTAATTTCAAACTCATCCACCATTGAAAGTGATGTTCCAAGTTACTTGGACTAACCCACACAAAGCCCCACTACTCGATAATGTAATTCTAGATTTTCCAAGCAAACTTGCAAGTAAGTAATAGATGATTGGACTCCTCTTGAGCATTTTGACACAAAATATAGAAGGTTGAACTTTCAATAGGCAAACATCTTCTTTTAGGCACAGCTTGAAAAAGATTATTATGGGCACTAGTTGGTGTCCTCCTTTATATTACAAAATATAGATATAGATGATATGTATAAACAACACAAACATTAGATTTACAACCTGTTTTGAACTTAGGGGAGGGAAGGAAAAGAAAAAGGGAAAAAATTTTCCTTCCTTTTCTTGTTTGATTTTGTAAAGAAAATAATGGAAAAATGTCAGGAAAGAAGAGGGAGAGTATGTTTTTTCCCTTTATTTCCCTTCTCTTCCCCTCCTTTCCCCCCTTTCTCTACTAGGTAGAATCAAACAAAGGGAAGGAAAATTTTTTAAAATTTTCTCTTCCTTCCCTCCCCTCCCCTCCCCCAAGTTCGAAATTGGTTGTAAAGGTCTTCGATCTTCTTCAAACTTAGGCTCTGCTTTAATACTTGAGAAAAGAAAGGAAAAGGAAGGGAAACTTTCTTCCTTTCCTTCTCTTTTCTCTTCCATTTATCTTCTCTTTATTTTTAGTAGTTGTTTTATTATTTTCTTTCCTTTTTTTTCTTGTAGTTTTAAACAATAAAAGTAATTTTCCTTTTACTTTCTTTTCATTTTCTTTATAAAATCAAATAACAAAAAAAATCACTTTTCCTCCCATATTCTGCCTCCTTTCGCTCACCATGTCAGAGGTTCTGTGGTTGTACTAGTGAATAGTATTTTAAAAATCGGATCGGATTGGCCAGTTTAATTGGAAAAATGGGAATCGATTTAGAAAACGATCTGGTTCATAGTTAAAACCGATTTAGCAATAATTCATCAAAAACTGATTGACCCAGTGGTTAAATCACTGAACTGAGCATAAAACCGTTTAAAAATTGCCTGTTCAATAAAAACCCATAAAAATGGTTTAATATGTCAAAAAAATCATATTTGTTTAAAAATTATATATTTAAATATATTTATTACATTACGGTTCAGTAACGGTTAATCCAATAATTGAACTATTGACTTTTAACCCAATTACTATTTTGATTCGCTCAACAGTTCGATTTTCAAAACGTTGTCAGTGAATGCCGAAGTGCCACGAAAACCCTAGTAATGGAACCTCGTTTTGCGGGCCTTTTGAACCGTCTATGGCCGAAAGCATCGAGTCTCCGAGCATTCTCATCATCGTCTTCGGCTTACTACAAACTAGTGTCGTGGCAGTCTTCCTCGCTTCTTCTCCGAAGTCCTTCCACCCTCCAAGGCACTCTCTCTATCCCCCCTTCTCTCTTTGTAGGTGGTTAGTTGGAGCAAGTGGGAGAGAAAAAATAAGAAATAATTAGTGGGTGGTCACAAAATTTAAATTAATATTTTACTCTTTTATCCTTTGAGTTAGATAAAGATATACACAATATAAGTAATTTATGTGTTTTTTAAAAACTTTTTGGTCTATACTTAAAAGTGATATTTTTTTGAATTTGAAATTTCACCAAACCCAAGAGTTTGCTTTATAATAGGATAGATGTATCCACGGACAAGCATATATTTTGTAATTCTTGTTATTTTGTTGTTCAATAGACTTTCGCTTCGAGGGTTTAACACGTTTTGCTCTTCTACAACTTTCCGTTTTGGTTACAAGAACACTGAGAAAAGAGGAAAATGTATGTTTTGCTTTCCGGAAAGTGAAAAGCTGAATTAAATCTTTGCAGTGTTTTTTCTTTGCCTTACATGTTTCAGCAAGCAAATTCTCCGATGGTTATTGGCTAATTATATGCTTTACTCTTGCATAACTGTAGTATTGATTCCTGTAATTGCGAATTTATTCCCTTTAGTCACAATTGTGGATATGCAGTCACGTTACATTGGTGCTGTGGATGTGAGGGCGATGGAGAAGATGAGGAGGCCGGTGGACTTTAAGGAGATGAAAAGGGATGGGGGTTTGAAGGGTTTTGGCCTGTTCAGGCAGCCCAGGTTGTCTATTGTGCCGGTTCCCTAGAATGTGTGGAACTACATTTGTCTGGGCTGTGGGTTTGGCGGTGACGACGACGATGACGACGACAATGAGGAGGAGGAGGAGGAGGAGGATGTGATGATGATGCTGCTGATGATGATGATGAGGGTTAGGCGACTAGTTTACTTTGTTGTAAATGTCTAACGGAATAACAGTGTTTGTGCTTTTGCTGCGGAAAGAAATGCTAATCCACGGATGAGAGATGGCCTGTGATGTTTTTTTTTCTATTTTTATTTTAAAACTTTGATCTTTAATATAATCCATGTTATGTTATACTGCTCTATTAATCTTTGGGTAAATTACATTGAGCACACCTGAGGTTTAGAATTAATACACAAACTATTCCCCATATTTCAAAAATTATATTGAACTATTTTGTCATAGTTGCAAGACTATAAAGCCCCTCTTTTTTAAAGATAAAAAATAAATAATTTTTTTATCTTTTTTTTTCTCTCTCCTCTTACGTGCTCTCTCTTCGTCCCCTTCTTCTCTCCCTTTCCATTGTTGGCTAGCCCCCTCCCCTATCCGTTTTTACTGTCACCTTTACATCCTCAGAGCTAGTCTCCACATTTGGTTTTCCTAGCCCGATTTCGGACATAATAGTTTTATTATTATTAATTCATTACAAATATAAAAAAAAGTCATGCAATTTAAAAAAAAAAATAAGACCCAAGATATGTAAGTGAAATGCATGGCAAAAATAAAAAAAAATTCTTTTTTCTTTTAAGCGTGATAGTTGTTTTGCCTTGCGAGATTGCCCAAACTCAAAGTCTTGTTGGGCTCACCTAGGCCGGCCCTGCACATCCCCAACCACCACCCAACGCGCCTCCTCCGGCCCTGTTGTTGCCGCCACTCCCCCTCACCATCCCACCAAAACTCACATTTTCTCTCTATCCATGGCCACCACCAAAAACCCATCTTCTTCCCCATTGGTAGAACCTCAATCCCATAACACCTATAATCGAAAACACCAATAACCACCTTACGCCTCCTTCTTACGCCTCCGCCACCATTAGACCCATAAAAGTCGAAGGACGACCCGCCGCCGCCCCCCCCCCCCCCCCCCCCCCCCTACGTATACATATGTTTGTATATATACATATGCGTGAGATTTATTGGAGAAAAATTAAAACCCAGCATAGGGTGAAGTTTATGTCTGTAGTGAAGTACTAGGCCTACCACTATGGGTTCGGCGATCGGTTGAAGGAGTTGGATGTTGGATTTTGATATCCATGACGGCATTTGGGAGTCATGTGTGCTTTGGGTCTCTGTGATATGGCTATGAGAGAGGAGGATGGAACGTGGTTGAACCGAGAGGTAAAAGGGGGAAGAGGAAAACAAGGTGAGGTGGTGAATCATCAGTGACTGGTGGAGTTAGATGTATATACATGGGGTTTTTCTTGGTTGGCAGGAGAGGCTGGCTTTGTGTTGGGGTTAGGTTTTGCTAGCCTGGCTGGACTGGTGAGGGAATGGGGCAGTGGGAGTGGGGCATGCGTTGGGGTTGGCAGAGCCAGTCTAAATATTTTACTTAATTAATATTTTGTTAATCATATTTTTAAGAGTAGATTAGAGATTTAGAAAAATTTAAAATTTGACTTAATCAAAGGAGAGTAATCTGCTAGATGTATCATAAAAAGAGGAAAGTGAGAGTAATTTTCGAGACGTGAAGAGTTTGTGTATTAAACTCAAATTTTAAGAGTGATTAGTATAATTTATCCTCAATTTGTTCTAAATATATGAAAGATGATATTTTACCATATATTTATTATTGCATTTATATTAGGAATTAATATTTTAATTGTTGTTTTTTCTTTAAACGAAGAGATTTTGACGCAAAAGGAAAAAGGAAAAAAATTGTACGGAGGGGAAATTGCATATTGGCGCCAAAAAGCCTTTCTTTTTCCCGCCATAAATGAAGCAAACTATCCATCTAACTTCCAGTTTCACCCAAAACCATCAACGAAGGTTCGAAGAATCAGAACAATCACAGCAAAGATGGGGAGAGAGAAGCAGTACTGGCTGCTGAAGACAGAGCCAGGAGAGTGGTCGTGGGAGGACCAAGCTGCCAACGGAGGCCTATCAAAGTGGGACGGGGTCAAGAACAAGCAAGCCCAGAAGAACCTCAAGTCGATGCGCCTCGGCGACCTCTGCTTCTTCTACCACTCGGGACCCAAAGCCCGCCGCATCGTGGGTGTCGTCTCTGTCGTCCGTGAATGGTATTTGGACGACGAAGATGATGTAAACAGCGGTGCTGCGGATGTGAGGGCGGTGGGGGAGATGAGGAGGCCCGTGGACTTGAAGGAGATGAAAGGGGATGGGGGGTTGAAGGGTTTTGGCCTGTTGAGGCAGCCCAGGTTGTCGGTGGTGCGGGTTCCCAAGGATGTGTGGGACCGGATTTGTGAATTGGGTGGTGGGTTTGGAGAGGATGATGGTGGAGAAGATGATGATGATGACGACGACGACGATGACGATGACGACGGAGGTGATGAAGATGAGCGTTAGATTACTGGTTTGCTTTGCTCATGTAAATGTTCACCAGGTGTTTGCGTTTTTGTTGCAGAAAGAAATACACTAATACACGCTACAGAGAGCCTTTTGGGAATTTGGTTCTATGTGTGTATATGTATGTATATAGATATACATATAGGCAGTGCTAGGGCCACTTGTTTTGGGAAAATTTTGGATCTTTGACGTGGGTTTAGTGAGGTTGGTGGAGAAGATGGTGGTGGTGGGGGTGGCGAAGATCAGGGTCGATGGCTTGTTCGTTTTGTTGTAACTGCTTAAAAGGTGTTTGTATTTTTGTTGCTGAAAGAAATGCTAATCCATTGATAGTCTCTTGGCTATCATCTCCTCGTGTATGGTTTTATATCTTATAGCCACTATCTATTAGCCAAATGTTGAATATTTTGTACTTTCAAGATCAACAATTCCTTTTGCTACATTTTTTTAAATTCTCTTTTATTGGACAAGTAGTGGATTTGAACTCCTAATATTCAGATTGAAGTGGTATTTAACATTTCTCAGTTCTATAATATCAGAGAAGGCTGGTTTTGGTGGAAGTGATTCAATTTCAACCACCTCTCAAATTCTCAATACATTGGTAAATGTTAAAGAAGCCAAGTGATGACGAGACCTACCAAAATATAACTTTAGTAGTGATTTACAGAGACTTGAAGATAGAAAAAAATTGCAGAATTCTTAAAGTACAAAGTAAAATCTTTCTTTTAAAAAAAATTGAAACATTTTCTTCTGTGCACATATATTCACAAGGTTATACTTCCTCTTCTTTTAATGAACATAAGAACTATAAATTCTTTCTTATGTTGAAAAAAAAAAATTGAAATATTTTCTTACTAGCAAATGGTACTCATAAAATCTTCGCTTGCTTCCCTCATAAACAAGAGAATTATGATATTGTACAATATATGAGGTACATTTGGCTTCTGTAACACTTCATTATTGATTGTTATGCAACTTTTAAAGTTAATTGGTAAATTCACATGAATCTATAGCTCATTTGAACTTGGAGCTTAATTGAATTGAGGGGTCTATATTATTTAGTTTAAGTGAGTTGAGAATGTCCGCGTCTCATCAATTTTTTGCAAAAATCTATTGTTGATATTTATGAAAATCTCCTCGAAATATTTGGTTTAAGTCTCAACCCAATTATTTAAAAACTTGATTGAAGGTTGGCAATAATTTTGGAGTGTTAATATTTGGCAAAAACGTAGCAAATTTAACTGATGTAAGGTCTGAATGTGTTTCAATCTTTTTACATTTTTCATAGGAGCCAAACAAATCCTTCTTTACTTTTTGACAATTATTTGCAGTAAAAATTACCATGATCGTCTTAGTTCAGTATTCCTAAATAATTGAATTTGAACTTCGAAACTTAATTTTTTTTTTGACTAAAAAAAAAACCGAAATTAGCCAATGACAAAGCTTCAATTTCAGGGAATTTACATATCACTATAGATATATATTTCCCTTTTGTTTCCTTCCAATATTAGACTGTTTCATAAATGTAGTATTGATTTTTGTAATTGTGGATTTATGACCCTCGAGTCACATTTGTAGATATGCAGGCGTGCACAAACACACACACACATTTATGTCTATTGGCATTGGGAATTTGGAGAAAATATTGGGAACAACGACGGTACCATATCATCATGCTGATGTGGTACAACAAATCAATAATATATAGTTACATAATCATATAAATTGTAATCAATGTTGAGTTTAAATTTAAAATTTTCTTCCTAAAACAAGATAAATTATGTAAATCCTAATCATTCGGAGTGTTGAGTTTAAACTTAAAATTTTCTGCTTAAAACAAAATAATTAAAATTTCAAACACTCTTATGGTTATTTATTATTAACTTGTTATATCATATTAGCATGATGACGTGATATTACCGTTGTATTTAATATTTTTTGGGAATTTGATACTAGATTTCTTAATTGGCTAAAAATTGTATTAGTTAGTGACAGAATTTGTGGAAGGTTTCAAAAAGAGTTGAACCCAGGGTTTTAGGTTTCAATTGTACATAATGAAGGTAAGAATTGGTGGGGTGCAAAGCCATCCTGGACTTTACTTGATGCTACAAATGTTTCCTTGACATTGTTAAATTCATTGCAAATGTGAAAATCTTATCTTTGATGAGTGAGGGCTTGATATGGTCATTAAGTTCACAATGGATCGATTCGACTCGATACATTAAATTTGAAGATGCATGTCTTTGTTTTACAATTGTTTTCTAGTTAGTAATTTCTTAATAACATGATAAAGGCTAGACAACATAAATTAGAAGTTGTTCGATTGTTCACATTGTGCTTACTTTTTTCTTTGTCTAAGCAGGGTTATTCGCATACAAGGTGATGAGTTTTGGCATACGACCAAAGTTCCAAGGATGAGCACAACAGATAGGTACTCTTTATTTCTAGAAGAAGTGAGTTAGTGTACTATGATAGGCACCTGACATGGGATGTTTGTATGAAATACCGCATGAAGTCTTTGATATCAAAACATGTATCTGAAAGGAGGAATCAAATCAAGCTATTGAAGTAAAGTTATTGTGAAAACGCTAAATATTATCATTGCTGGGGTGACTATATTGAATATGTGTAAACTTCAAATAGATTATAATATTGATCTAGATTATATGCGAATATAAGAACTTAATAGGAAATAAAACTGAATGCGGAAACTTATCTGTTTGCTCCATGGTTTCACGAATTTCTTTGAAGCGGCGATTAATCTCGAACAAGGCTTCTTGGAGGTTAGTCTTCCTCTCTGTACCTACTACTGTATGACGGAATTTTATGGAAAATTATCTGATGATTATAGGAAGAGAGGGGACCT